>JAGDQP010059280.1:0-12404 GCA_022664845.1 Lepisma saccharinum | reverse complement strand
TTTTGTGGAGGTCTGTGTTCAATTGGCCCTCACACCGTGAGTTTAATGCGAATGGAGATCAGGCGAAGGTCAGTTGTTGGTGTGGGTATAGCCAACATACTACCTGGTTGTGGCAGTTCAGTTACACCGTGAGCGTGCGGAAGGACAGAGTGAACATGGGACCTCCACAGAGCGTCATAAGGGCGTGTATGCTGTACGAGTTCAAACTGGGGTCAAACGCAGCTGCAGCGGGGCGGAAGATATGCCAGGCCTTTGGTGAGGGTGTCGTGACTACGCGGACATTGCAGCGGTGGTTTACCAAGTTTAAGGACGGTGGCGAAACACTCGAAGACCAACACAGGTGCCAAATGAAGATCTTCAGGCAGCAATTAAGGCGAACAGTGGCCAGACATGTGAGGAACTGGGACTAGAATTCAGTGTGAGTTGAGTAACCATTCATTCGACAGCACCTCCATCAACTTGGGAAGCACTACAAGTTGGGTCGATGGGTCCCACATGATTTGACTCCGGGCCAGAAGGCAACGCGAGCAGACACCTGTGTTTCTTTGCTGTCTCGTCTGAGGAAGGAGCCATTTCTGGACAGGGTGTTGACATGTGATGAGAAGTGGGTCCTGTACGAAGCTCCACAGCGCCGTCATCATTGGTTAGCATCCCATGAACAGGTTCCAAAACAGCCGAAACCAGCACTGCACCAGAATAAGGCCCTCCTGTGTGTTTGAGGACTGCTCGCGGCATCGTGCATCGGGAACTGCTACCAGCTGGTTAGAGCATCAATGCAACAGTGTACTGTCAGCAGTTGAGCCGTGTTCAAGAAAAACTCAAAACTCTGGTTTGGCGCGTGCCGCCCGGTTCACTATTCGCTCGTCAGATGTCGTCACTTCAACGGTAATCGCAAATGCGACATTACTTATGGGATAATCCGATAAATAGGATAACAACAGGACTTGAAGTTGCAAGTGCAATTGAGAACCGATAACATTCCATCTATCGTATTTATTTCTAGACATGATCAAAAATTCCGGATAACAGAGTTTTGAATAATTAATGTAGCGTATGCACATTATTATTACTATTATTCTTAAAAGTCTTAAATAAAATTCAATTATTATTATTATTATTATGGCTCCACACCTTTTCTCGTTGGTATTATTCTGTCAGTTTATCCCGCCTCGCCTTATTCCTATATTCATTTCTGAGTTTCTTATCTCTATTTCACCTGCAACGATTACAAACAGACCAATTCTGACGTATGTGTTGTACTTAACGGACCCAGGGTTATATCGTTGCCAGGTCGGCGGGCGGATATGCAAAATAATAATAATAAGAAGAAGAAGAAGAAGAAGAAGAAGACCTTCCCGAGTATCTTACGGAAATAACTCTCACTCCATTACTTCTTCATCATTCAATCAAACGGTTAATTACCCAGTGCATTAAAGGATAAATAAAGACTATTTACTTACAATAAAGAAATAGTACAGCAGTCGGGCAACCGGTCTAACTAATATGTTGAGAGGGTCACGGACAGCCAGTAATCAAAAAAAATGTTAGCAAAAAGTCATGTGTCATTATTATTTCGTTAAATACTGTACGTACACGAGTTGTTCACCACAGGTAAATGGGTGCAGGCGGAGGAATAGTAATGGCGTTACTTCGTGTTATGAATAATATGTATTTAGGCACAGTAAGTTGAGCGAGTGAAGACGGGTTAGAAAATGCCAGGTTAGATTTTTTTTTTATTATACGCAATGAAAATCACATTTTAACACTAGCACAATGTGTGTGTCGTGAAGCAGATGCAACTAAATAGACCTGCGGATTTTCCACTTTTATTTCACACATCCATGACTCGAAACTGTGTTATATTTTACGTTTCAAAACTTCCAAACACGGTGGAAAGATCAAAATTCTATTTTTTTTTGTAGATAAAGTAAACTTAACCCTTAATGTCATTTACATTGTATGAACTGAGTCCACGTCGGCAACTTAATACTGTGATAAGTCTGAGGCGTAACGTATCCTGGCAATCATTTTCAGAGAAAGATACGGACAAGGTAGCGATCAGTTTCTTATACTAGACACCATCTCTGCTCAGAGTTTTTTTTATTATTATTATTTTATTTAGACTTTTATTTAACATGGCAAAGGTAAGGCTGATAGCCTTGTCTTCCATCTGACCATGATATATATATACGTACTCACACACAGATATAAAAATACAATAAACACTTATTACGAAGAAAAAAATATGTAAATTTTATCCCATTCTAGCCCATACCTCCACCCATTTCCCCGACATGAACACAATAAGCACCCCACACATCCTACATAGAACCCCACCACCAAACACAAACATACATACATGCATATTTTTAATGTGCTGCGCTCACGAAAGTAAAATTGAAACAAGAGTACAGGCAGATTGACGACATAGCATATTTATTTCTGGAAGAGAAACCTTCCAATGAAATTAACATTGTTTTGTACTGCTATGGGCAAGTGTAAGAAAATGACTACAAAGTTTATTTCTAAAGCTATTTAATGAGCTGGCTGTGCGAATTGCCGAAGGAAGATTGTTCCACTGTTGGATGCCGTACACTGCAAATGATTTCGAATACGTAGCTTTCAGATCTGTGTTTTCGTATTCTTAGGGTGACATTAATATGTGAACGAGTGTTTGTTATGATTGAGGTGCACAGGTTTTAGCATGGAAGCTAGATATGGAGGAAACTTGAAAGTGACTGCCTTGAATAACGAGAAGAATATGAAACGTTCTTCTCTCCTTTAGTTTTAGTCATGCCAATGCAGTGAACTTGCTTGATACATGATCATACTTTTTATCATTGAAAAGTTCACCTGATAAAAGTGAGAACTCTTGGATTATTACAATCAGGATGGACGCGACAGAGCTCAAACCTGCTTGCCTCATCTGTGCTACTCTGAAGTCCGCGACCATGAAAGCAGAGGTATATGTAAACCAAGAAAATGGTTTATGTTCTATCTTTAATTTGAATTTATTTTATGGTTTTTAGGCATCTATAGGCGAGAAGTCGGCCAGGACGTAATTTGAAGGTACTATCCAAGCATTTGCCTGGTATGACTGAGTAAAAAACGTAGTAAAGTTGTGTTCTTTGTATTGTGAATCCTGTGTATTATTTAATTGCTAAAGTTTTCTTTATTTGGTTGTAGGTTATCAAGGCTTGGGTGGAGTTAATCCGTATTTTGGAGCCACAATCGGAAGAGTAGCCAATAGAATTGCAGGAGGAAAATTTGTGCTTGGAGACCAGGAATATGATTTGACTAAAAATGAAGGGAATAACCAGATTCATGGCGGTATAAAAGGATTTGACAAGGTGAGTTGTTTCGTTATTTTTGTGGAGAGTGTAGCTCATTTCTATAGCCCAATTCTTTTTACGAAATTGTTGAAATTCCCACGGCACACAGTTTATTTACTTATGTTGTAGCGATTCATGTCCTAATCGAACACCTAGCTGATAAGGAAGGGACCGAATGTTAAAATGGAGTTGGCTCTTCGCTTGAGTTTAAATCTGAGGCATAGTAAAGGTACACCAGTCGTCACTAAAATAGCGTTTCCGTATCAACGTAAGCTGGTTTTCTCAACACGACCCGGTTTCTCTTTTAGTATGCATGATATTGTTCGGTAGAACTGATTGATAGATACAGTGTCTGTTAGAAAAGTAATGAGACTGGCAACACTGTGCACGATCCGATAACCCTGCCTCCCCCTCTCCTTTCACGTGGAAGTTAGGTAACCCCTTGCCGTAGACTCAGTACAAGTTTAAACTTGTTTCAATTGCTGCGCAATTGTTGACAGCATCTGAAGTGAAATTGTGTTTGTGAGGTGCGGTATGAATATGAACCGGCAAAATTATGAGCAACATTGTGAAGCTGCAAATTTTGTGTAAAGCTTGGCGAATCAGCTACTGTGACTTACGAAGAGTTACAAAGAAGGTCTTGTGGAGAATATTCCTTGGCAGAAGGCCATTTCACAGGGTCGAGAAAAAGTGGAAAACTAACCTCGGCGTGCGGAACGACTTTCAACCTCATAAATGTGGAAAGCAGAAGGATTGACGTTGTGAATGATCAGTAGTGAGTTAAATTTGAATCAGTTTACCGTCGGGAAGATTTTAAAGTAGGATTTGAGAATGAGAAAAGTATGCGCCAATCTGATTTCACTTAGATGCTGCACCACGACGACGCCTCATATCACATGGCGGCAGTCTCTAACAACGAATTTTTTGGCAGAGAATAAAGGATTCCTGTGGTTTCCCAGCCCTCGTATTCGCCGGATCTGAGTCCCTGTGACTTCCATTTATTCCCCAGCACGAAAACCACCTGAAAGGGCGCCATTTTAGTACTTTGGATAGTATCCAGAAGAGCGTAACTGACGAGCTGAAACGTATTCCAGCACTGCTACGAACAATGGAAACAGCGCCTCTGTTGGTGTGTAGCTGCCCAAGGGAACTACTTTGTAGGAGATAACCATAATTTGCAAGGGGATAAATTTCAGCGTTACAAGAAAATCAGTCTCCTTACTTTTTTAACAGATCTTGTAAATGAGTGCTTTTTACAGTTCTTTTTGGTGAGTAATCGGAGGGTTACTTCACTTTGTGAACTCAGAACTATTTATTAAACCTCACAACCAAAAGAGAAACCCCTTTTCTTTCCTTGGAAATTAGATACTGTGGTTTGTGAGGTTTTTCTGGCTTGTTATTGATAAGTAAACATGTTTCAGTACTCACTGTGTATGGATTATTTAAAGAATTACGTAGGTTTAATTTTCGGCAGTATTATTGGTACAATCTTTCCCTAAGAAGTCTTGGAAGAACTTCCCGTTGTTACATGTCGTGAATAGAATGTGTACCGTATAAGATTAGCCAGGGAATTACTTACTCTGTGGAATTGTAGAAGAGGCCAGCTAAAAATTTATTTCTATGGAGAACCATGCACGAGAATACAGTAACATCTATCGACAAATAACATGAATTGAAGCTAAATAAGTAGTAACTATGTTAGTAGACTCATTATTTAAAAAAAAAATTATAAAGGAAATTCAGATTAATTTCTATGTATGTTTTTTTATCGATGTGAGTAGATGGAACTATAATTCTTCGCTTTGTTATACCATATGGAGTCTTGGACTGCTAAGCGACTACGTTCAAATTGGGGTATTAGTGCAACGATTTCGCATCGCAGCTTCATCTCTCTTCCGAGACCGGTCTTCGCTATTTATTAATTTAAGTAACTGGACAGTTGGCATCATGACGTTGGGGTCAATAGCGAGTCTACCGGGAATCGAACCTGGAGTCGCTTGAACAGAATTCAAAATCCTTAACCACTCTCGTGAACAGACGCTCGTAACGAAATAGTGTGAGTAAAATAATTTAAGAGAAGTTCGCTTCTTGCTTGTAGAAGTGTCTGATTCTTTACGGTAGGTGACAAGAGTCAAGCTGAGATATTACAGTCTTCAGGTAGTGCAGTCGACGATGCAAAGTCGAAAGTTTCAATATCTTTGTCCTTCAGTTTTGATGGAGCTTGATGCATATCCGAAAGGTTGTATGTACAAAATACCAAAACGAGAGGATCACCAAAATGTATATAGTGTAAGTACTTTGACTTATCTGATTCGTCAAAATAGTTCTATATCATAATATTAGAATCAAATGTAAATTGTTCAGCACTGTCAGGGGTTGCACTAATTTCGAAAATCGGGAAAAATCATGGAAATCAGCTTACTACGGTAATGAAATGTCCTAGAAAAGTCAGAAAATTTCCTTTTAAAACATTATTCAAAAACCAGGACAAGTCAAAAAATATTAAATGTGGGTTTTATACTTCTCCGTACATTTTTATTTTAATTCCCATTTGCCAAAGAAATCATCACAAGCTTCTTATGTAATGAGACTTGCCTGAAAGAAGCAATGGCTATTGCAGAATATATGAAGAGTGGAAATGTCAAACGTTCTAAGTGCCAAATGTGAAATTTTTACAGGACAAACAGAAAACCGAATACATTTAGCTTCACATAACGTATGCGTTCCAATATAATGTGACTGTTTTTACCTCTTTCTGATTGATTTGGCACTTGAAACAAGGATGAGGACTTCGGGTGGGTACATCAAACATATTCGTAAGGAAAAGTTTTTTTTAATGGCACTTAGAACGTTTGTCATTTCAACTGTTCAATATATGTAAGTTTTTAGTCTGATAAGATGTATTATAACTAAGGAGATTATATTTACTTATTCCGTTCTATATTAGTGTGTTCAATACCGTAATTGTATAATATTATAGTTTTCCGGAAATACGTGAAGAGGTACCTAGAAAACGCGGGAAAATGAGTTGCAAAACGTGCCGCTATTGTTACTTCCAACTTCAATTGCAAGATTTCAAAACGAGGAGCCCAGAGTGATGTTCTACTGTTTTTGCTTTTATACGCTGACATTTGAATTAAGCCTTATACTTAACGTCTTTTTTCTGTTGATTTGATAGGTAATCTGGGAGTCTCATGTCGTCGGTACCCAAGTGACTCTTAGCTACTTAAGCAAAGATGGAGAAGAAGGTTTTCCAGGTGAAGTGTTGGCCCATGCAACATACCAGTTGACTCCAAATAATGAGCTCATTGTACAGTTCAAAGCCACATCATCGAAGCCAACGCCTGTCAACTTGACCAATCATTCCTATTTTAATTTAGCTGGGCATGTAGGTTAAATTCTGTTCTATCTAGTTTTCAAACTTGATTTAATGTGTCAGTCAGTATTTAATTTCTTTAATAGCGTATGCATGTGTTACTTTTAAATATTACAGTAGTAAGCATTTACAGTATAATCATTTTATGAAAGGTACGTCTTCTATACGGTTAAAATCATACCACACATATGCTAATGGAGCGAAGTAGACTTTATTAAATTTGTTTTCAAAATATTAGCCCTTTAACCAGGAAAGGAACTCAAAACAGAAATTACTTTTAAGTTTTAGAATCGAAATTGCATTTTGTATTTATGGATAGTGTGATACATGTTTTATAATTGCGGTTTAGCAAAGTGTAAAGTTTTCCCACTGATACGCTGGTCTTATTGCCTAATAGAGAAGTATCAAAGTTAAATATGTATACACTTGTGGAGCACATAATAATGAAATATTCGTTTTATTTATACAATTACCTTGTGTATGGATATAGGTTGAGAGATTGACAAAAATATGGTCGCTAAACTGACGAGAAATGTGATCCCAGTCTCCTGATTTCCGGCACCACTCGTTGCTGCAGCTAAACGTTCTAGTAGATTTCGTAATATATTATGAGGAAACTGTTTTTATTTTCCAAAATTATTTTGAATATTTATGGTCTTTAGGCTCAGGCCGGGATATGGTGGGGGAGAGGATGGAAGGTAGTCGGACGGTGCCTATTTGTTAGGTACCATCTCAGCATTAGCCTGGTATGGCTGAGGAAACTTTGGAAAATCCTCAGTCAGATCGTTCCCAAGACCTTCCGATTAATAAGCCAACGCTCTAGCAACTGAACTTCAGCCGCACAGTCCAAAATTATTGTTATTTCATACCTTCGGATTTTGGCAAAATTAAGAGTTTTTTTTATTATTATTGTTATTTAGCAACTTGTTGATTTGCATGCAAATTTTATAACGATCATATTAGTGCAGCACGTTTTTATTTGGATGTGTCGTAACGAGTGCATATGAATACTATTTTACGTAGCACAACGTTGAAGTATATTTTTAAGGGATGATTTGCGTCGTGGGGTCGCTTATGACGTATTCGAAGGTCTAATGCGATCAGTATTAATTGACATGAAGAACCCATCAAATGGTTAAGTTTCATAAGAGAGAAGATATCTGTTGAAACTTGCCTGGACTCGTTATATTAATCATCTAATGGAACCAGATTAAACACTAACTTTGGATACAATTTTGTGGAGAAACCCACGTCGTAGATTTAAGGATATAGGTCTCCAAGTTGGTTTCTTGAAATTAAGCTAGGTTTAAGAAAATATATGAATCTACAAGTTAAATGTGTAAGGAAGGTTACATTTTCTCTACGTAGTTACCCTGTAAAACCACATTCTTTTAGCGATGTACTATCTTCCACAGGTCCTCGTTGAAGAAGTCTTTGATTTTGTTTGAAAACCAGTGCTCGAAATGAGACTGTATTCGCGGTATGGTATACCGGTACTTCTTTTTTTTTATTATTATTATTATACCGACCCTTTTGGGCAAAAAGCTATGTTAAACGGGATAGCTGACGTCGTTACGTTGCAAAAATGTACCGTCACTTCTAAATTTCCATTTGGAGTGCTGTTGAAAACCACTTTTCTACAAGAGAAGTGACCTCCTTGTCTGAAGAGAATTGCCTCCTTTGCATCGGTTCCTTCACTTCGGGGAAGAGAAAGAAGTTGGAAGGTACCAGATCAGAGGAATAAAGGGGATATTATTTCATTCATACTACACGATTTCTCAAGTAAAGTTATCACATGAAGTGAATTGTACTTCATTCGAGAACAGTAGAGTTAAACTAAAACAAAATTTGTTCGTGATACCTAACCTAAGCGATAGATCAGGATTTTATTTCCATGTGAGACCAGCGACCAGTATTCCTGTTGATTTTCTAACATATTCACACACACAAGGTATTTTTTTTAATTTACTTTTATGCGCTAAACAGAGAACTTTGGCATACGTCCGTCACGTGTGAGACCTTATTTCCCTCAGTGATCACTGTTCCGAAGACAAAATGGGGAAAGTAGCGATCAAGATCTTAGTTGAGGTACCATGCTGACATTCGCATGGTGAAAAAGAGGAATATCCTGGATACCTCTGTCAGGATGGCTTTAGCGGGGCTCAAACTTGCGTGCCTTCACATTCCTGATCCGAAGTCTGCGATGTTAACCATTGAACAACGGGGGCTGGAGCACAAGATATTTGTGTTAAAATAGTTAACATGTATTTATTTGTTCATTGTTTCAACCTTAATTGCCTTTTTCTTGAAGGAAAACGTAAAAGAAAAGCTTGAATACAGGAAAAGAAGCTATAACACATGTACAAAAGGCTCTTTTACGCTCCTTTTTATTTTCTTGAGAAAGTCTGCAACTAGAGGGTGAAACGTCGAACAATTTTATTTCGAGTTGTTGACTTCAACATTTGTGAGTCCACTGATATAAGAAATAAATTTTGGCAAATACGTACAAAACATAATTGAACGTAGTTTTTTAAATGATTTTTTACGTTTCTTAAGAGATATTGTGTGACCCAGCCCTGAGTACCTACTCCCTGTTTTTCTTTTCTTCATATTTGCAAGAATACTAAACAAATGACAAGCAAAAATGAAATTTTGGAAAGCGGCCACGATAATACTTGTGAATATCTTTAAAAGGAACTAATCCACAAATTAAAAATCCTTTGTTATAGAGGAGAAATTTGAAAGGCTGGCGTATGACGTCTGTCGGTGTGGGTATTCATATTTCTCAGCTAAAATAAATAATTTCAAAATCTCCAATAGTTCATTCGATACACATTCATAAATATTATCGGAACCGTTTTCCAATTGTTTGTCGAATATTTTTTTAAAATTTGAAAAACATATATTGTAGGTACTCTCAAAGAAATGGGTTAATTTCAACCATATGTACTGATATTGTCTTAAAATATTAATTGAATTTGAATGTATTAGTAATCTCAGACTCTTAAAATATTAAGGATGTTTTCGAAATTGTGAATTAAATAAAATATATGACATAGCCTAAGTAAGATGTTTTGTATTTGCTTACGTATATTGAACATTTCTGAGCTGCTTGTTAAGTCATATTGAAACTTTGATTGCTTTGGTTCATATTAGAAACGTGTTAAAAATGGAAGTTTCTTATTCCGCTTTCGGTTTTATCACACTTTCTAGCATGTCTCAAGGAAGCGAAACAATATGAAATAAAGTTTTAAGTACTTAGATGTGCATGCAGTAGCCAGTTATATGTAATGTCCATGTATTTTTGTTTTTATGTATGTTATTGGATAGTTGTTTGTAACACACACCATAGAAAATAAATTCAGTCAAACTAATGTGTTATTTCTGCCTTGTAGGCATCAGGGCCTCAAGGGTTATATGAACATGTAATTTCTATCAATGCCGATAAGTACACTCCAGTTGGGCCAGACTTGATTCCCACAGGTAAGTTACGTGAGAAATTCATTACTTAGATCATCAGCTTTAATAATATTCTGCTGCCAATAACAACAGGTCTTTCAAAGCTAATGTACTTTTCTCCAATCGTACCGGTTTACAGTTTTATTTTTTGTCTCACTAGCAAACATTCCCAAAAGACAAAGACACCCATGAAACCACAAAGTACACAAACTTATGAAAAAAAATTAACAAACTCTTATTCCTAATTACAATAAACATGTCATTTAAGGGCAGGTCCAAGGAGCGAAAATCGAGAAAAAATTTTAACCCATGAGCTAGCCCAAAAATTTTAACCCATTATATATATATATAGCGCGTGCAGTTGTCATGCCAAACTTACACGTAGGAGATTTGGGATCGATCCCAGTCGGAGAAGCTGCTTTTCTGTTGTTTTTTTTCAAGCCGGAAGTAGATTACTATAATTACACATTTTTCTTTATTCTGCAGAAGGAAATGAGTGAGGTAAGCAGTAAATGAGGTACTTTTGCAGGTTCTTATAAGAATGCTTTGAAGTAGTTTTAAAATTTTCATAAAACCGCCATTATTTGTAGAAACTGGCAAATCGATTTCCAGACACGGAAATATTGAATACTTACAATATAACCCCCGAGAGTTCGAAATTTCTGATAATCTGAACAGAAATTAATCGTGAAAATAAGTATTCTAATCAAGGATTTTGATTTTTTCGCTCACCTGATCGGCTATTTTTAGCCCTTGCCCTCAAGTTGATTCACACTCCAGGTTACCCACCTCGCGTCTCCGTCTCACCCCTGCCATACAGTAGTGGCTGACGCACCGTTAAGGCTACAGTTACTCTGTATTTTAAACTTTTTTTTTTAGATAATCCGAATTTTCTATAATCCGATCAGGGGTCAACTTCAATTAGTTCGGATTCCCGGAGTTGTATTTAAATTGTAATTTAATTAAAATTGCTAGAAATGTATGCTCTTATCTTTTTATCTCGGTTCACCCCTCTGTCTGTTATGATTAAGCCCTTAATTTGAAAAGGGCAATAAATCCCTTATTTTTGTAGAACTCGTTATTTTATCATTTCTCTGTGCCTAGCCTTTTATTGTTTGCTTTTCTGTAGCTACTAATTAACCCCCGGGGTACACCCTGTATTCTTATCTTTAAGGTAAGATTTCTCAGTCGCACCAGGCGAATGCCAGGATGATACTCAACTTCCTCGATTCCCGGTAGAAGGAGGCTACAATATAATATCTATATATATAATGGTAAAACAGGTAGAAAAAAAGATACTTACATGATAGATTCTTGAGACAGCTGTACAATAACATCACAAACATAATAGAAAAGTAGTACGTTTCGCAATAGCTTTTTCAACTGGGAGGAGAGGAAATGGATAGAGCGGACAGGTGCGGGACTGGTGTTAAGGAAACGCCATATTGTCAGCAGAATGCAGGGTGACATTGTGGTCAGGTTATGGAGGCGGGAAAATGATTAGATGGGACGGAGAAAGCACCAAATGGAGAAGTAAGTGCGAAGGTTACAAGAAGCAGGTAAGGGGCTTCCTGAAGGAATAAGAGGCTGCAGAAACAGAGGGGAGGAAAAAATAATAAGTATATAATAATGTTGTTGAAGAAGGGGAGAACAAAGAAACAATGTAGAAAATTAGAGTAAAAGTGCAAGAGGGACGGAACGAAGAAGAGAAAGAAAGGAGAAGAATACACTGCGCTGCAGGGAGTTACAGGCAGTTGAGGCCGGGTTCATGGTTGGTGAAAAGGATCGAGATGTACGTCTGCTCCCATCTCTTTCTAACTGTGGCAGGTGAGGCAGGGTTCAGGATTCTGACTCGAAAGGTTTCGTCAAAGGTGTAGCCATGATAGGAAGTATGTTCAGGTATGGGGTGGTGCGGAAGTTGATATTTGGAGGAGTAGCGATGGTTGTTGATACTGTATGTTAGAGGAATTCGGGTTTCGCCAACGCAGAAGGCGGAGCATAGCTTACAGAGTAGGAGATAAACGAGGTTGGAAGACATGCAACTGCCGGAGTGTCGGAAAGAGTACGTCTTGTGAGTGACAGGATGTACGAAGGAAAGACTGGGATCAAAAATTGGACAGGTTTTGCAGCGGAGTCTGTTGCACTTGCCAGGTTTGTGGGGAGGGAGCGGGATTGGTCCAGTGCTGGTGAGAATCGTGTTGAGATTCGGAGGTCTGCGGTAGACAGTTTTGGGGCAC
>JAGDQP010059279.1:0-12404 GCA_022664845.1 Lepisma saccharinum | reverse complement strand
AAAGAATATCTGAGATAAATTAAGATCTTTCTCTTTCCAGAAAAATATTTATGTGTGGGCGTGCGTGTGATGAACGTTGATATGAGTGTTTTGTTCAAAATAGCCACCATATCTTACTTTGTAGAACGTTAGTTTCGTATTTGGGAGGTCCTCGCTTCAGTTCCAGCGGGAGACTCTCCTGACTTAGGTTTTCCCAGTGTTTTCCTCAACCACACCAGTCATGTACCAAGATGGTACCTTCAATTTAGGTCCTGGTCGCCTCCCTAGCGCATTTCGCAAAACCTTATCTCGGAGTGATCCATGGGTGCCTAAAAGCTATATAAGATGCAAACCCAACGAGTAGAACATATAAACCTATCGCTCTGTTAATCGGCACATTGCTTTTTCATGCCGTGTGGGTGGATCGATATGGAGACCAAGATGGATCGTGTGGTCGTAGCTCAGTTGCTATAGCGTTGGCTTAGGGATCGAAAGGTTTCATTTATCCTTACTGAGGTGTTACCAGGCTATTTTCCTCACGAAACGAATAAACTAATGTTTATAATAATTAGCAGAAATAGAATAAACACACACACATATATAATGACAGAGAGTGTGTGTAAGAAAGGGAATGAGTAAGAGAGAAAGAGGAAAAAGGAATTGGCGAAGTCTGGAAAGAAAGAGAACGGAAGACGGAACCACTGCACCACACATTTTACTTCTAAAACTCTTCGCAATACATGTTACAGTTGTTCTGTGTTAAAGAAGTACAAGAAAACTGAATGCTTAAGGTCAATGAGTTATTCGTATAGTTGTGCTCTAAACACCCACATACTTTATTTTCATCTTCCAATAAATGTTCGTTAATCGTCGTTTTCTTCTTTATCTACAAAGACAGTAACTTTCCTACCTTAGGAAATGCATTACGTGCATTAGGTATTCAAAACTTTAAACTCAACCTCATGATAGAACTTTAACTCCGAACTCTCTCAACCTCACAATGGAAGTTCAAGTTCGACCGCTCTCAACTTCATGGAAACTTCAACATCGACCTCACTGAGCCTAAACCTCACTATTAAACCTTCACCTCCCCTCACTAAACCTCAGATGGACTCTATCAACCTAGAGCTCACGACAGAACATCAACCTCAACCTAACAATAGAACTTCAATCTAGACCGTACTTAACGTCCAACTCACGATAGAACTTCAACCTCAACCTCACGATGGAACTTCAACATTAACCTAACTCAGCCTTACGATGGAACTTTAGCCTCCACCGCACTCAGGTGTTCAACTTCACGAGGCCCAACCTCAACCTCATCTCTCCTAGACCTCTACACGTGACCTTAAGTTTGAGAGGTCGAGGCTGAAGTTTCATCGTGAGGTTGAAAGAGTTGGAGGTTTAAGTTACTCGTAAGGTTCTGAGGTCGCTGTTCATTGTAAGGTTGAGTCAGATCAAGGTTGAGGTTGAGTGAGGTCGAGGTTCAAACTCCGTTGTGAGGTCGAGGTTGAAGTTAAATCGTGGGGTTGTAATGAGATTGAGTGAAATCGGGGTTTAAGTTCCGTCGTGAGGCTCAGGTTGAGTGGGGTCGAGATTGAAGTTTCATTATAAGGTTGAGATTTTAGTCAGACCGAGGTCGAATTTGAATTTTATTTATGGCCTTTAGGCATCTACGGCTCAGGCCGGAATAGAGGTGCGGAATGATGAGGAAAAGTTCTATCCCGGCATTTGCCTGATGTGACTGACGGAAACCCCTGAAGAAACCTCAGTCAGGATGGTCGGTCGCTGGGATTGAACCCCCACCATCCCGAATGCTACGCCAACACTCTACCACTGATCTACGGCGGCTCGGTAGATTGGGGTTGATGTTAAGTGAGGTCGAGGTTGTTCGGTAGTGGTTGAGTGAGGTCGAGGATGAAATCGCATCTCGAGGTCGAGGTTGAATTTCGCACTTAAAGTTAAGGTTGGATGAAAGCGAGGACAAAATTGATTACTAATGATGTTGAGGATCTAAGGATGAGGATATGGAAATTATTCCAGTCCTCATGAGGCTGAACACCAATTATACACGTGCCAATAAAAGTACGTCAGAACTAGAACTCCGACTATTCGAAGATTTCTGACATACTGTATCACAGATTCGCATATTTGAATTTGTAGGAGTAGTTCGGAGCCCACTTTACCCGGAAGGTTCTGTCCTTAGAAGCTTTCCAGCTCATTTAGAATGTTAATATCAAACAAACAATTAGGCCTGGGTAAAGCATGGCGTGGTGCTTTGCATAGTTTTCTTTCGAAGTAATACAATAGATAAACTTTATACAAACCAATCTCGCACCTGGCAGTGTAAATTTACGCACGCCAAACCTCCTTCGAAAAACTGTATAACGTCTGTCCTACGCCACTTGTTCAATACTTAGATTTAGGTACCCTGGACGGTCGCTTGCACCACCACCCCTTCCCCGTTGTCTTTATTAACAAACGATATCGCTAAACACTTGCCATACTCCAACGAGCAGGACGGCTTGTTGCTGCGTCTGTCATCAAGGCCCATTTTACAACAGGAATCCCTCGTGTGTGTCGAAGGTAATGTTAAGTTCCAGATTTACTGCACGTGTATCCAAATATTCTTTTGCAAACGATATAGTAGGCAAATCATTGTTCTTTTAAACATTTCCATCCGTATTCAGATACGTTTTTGAATAACGCTGTACTAACGAGTGACTAACAGCTGACAAGGTAAAGTCGTATTCAGAAACAAATTTTGTGCGCTAGTAGCGCCTATAGTTAGTAAACTACTAGTCGCATTTTAAACAAGGGAAGCTCTAGTTTTGCGTAGTACTAATGACTTACTCGGAACTTTTGAGGACAGAAAACAAGGAAGAAATATAAGTATTCGTAATTACTTGGCGAAAAAGTGAATATATTTTCCTGCACAACACATTCCAATAAATTCCACCAAAACCATCATTTAAGTATTATACACAAAAAAATGATTCAAATAGGTGGAATGCATGCTAATTTTGTAATGCTACTAATACGTGTTGCTGCACCTGTTGGCTTTGTGGCGCACTTGGTTAGGACACGTTAATTTTATTTATTTTGATTTTTAGAGTCGGTGGTTGGAGGCCCCTCGAAGAAATTAGATATTTTTTTTTAATTTCACTAAATTCAGTAGTAACTTGAATGTAATAGTTATAAATAAAACTTTTTCATCTTACATGATTTTCTACTATGATACATTAAAATTGAATTCAAGTACTACGGGAATTTACGTTGTAGCCTATGCGAAATTTAACTACTGAATGGGAAAATATAGCTAATGGGACCTATAGCTTACATGAGCTCAAAAAACTTGTGTCCCCAAGTAGAAATATTCGTCCTGAACCGAAGTTTCCTAAACGTTTTAAATAAATTCAAATTTAAATACCAAGTTGAAATAGTGAATTGAAGCTTTAAAAAAATCCAGTGTCGTCGTAAATCACACTGTACGATGATGCCAAGGAATTACGTATTTTCTACGAACTCTTCGAACTTTCATATTTGGGGTTTATTTGTTGAAGGCTGACACGGACATAAAAGTATTCCTTTCGTAACGAGAATGAATTTGTTTTGCTATTTCAAGCATATACTCTAATCTAGAACGAAGATAGGAACTATCTATAAGACATAAGAAAACAAACATTTCCCATGCCTTGATACAAAGCAATGTTCAACTGAATGGACAAGAGTATAAATAGAAAGAGAGATTCGACATCGCGTTAATAAAACTACTTCTTGGCATTAGATATACACTGAGTCGGGCGTTCTTTTTCTGTATGGGATATTGGGATTCTTCCAGACATTCGTTAATGGGGGTGTCCTCCTATAAATCGAAGAGCATACACACCAACTTAAAGACTTTTACGTTTAGAAATCGATATAAACCCTGCAAAACTCTACTTACAGCCCCTTACTTCGGCTATATACCCCTAAACTGAAAATTCTGACAGAATTCCCGATGCGACCGTTCCGAGTTTAACGACCGGTACATTGAAATAATGTTACAATAACGCATATATTATACTAGCAATGATTTGGTTAGGTTAGGCAAATGCAAATTAACTATTTGGTTCTCACGGTGGCGTGCGTTTTGCGACCCGTGTGATTTGTGGACCTAAATACTGATTCATATTTAAATGCAAATGTTGTGCCTGTAAGCACTAATAACAAGAATAATACATTTTGTCTCTTCATACACGTAAGACGCGTGTATATTTCTGGTTAGGTACAGGTAGGTTAGGTTACCAGTTTGATCTGGGGAGGCAACGAAATTCATTTTAGGACATATCAGAATTGCGTGGTGTGACCGAAGAAAACCCTGGAGAAACCTCAGTCATGGTAGGAGGCCACTGAGATCATTCCCAGGATCTTCTGATTGTTGAGCCAATGCTCTATCAACTGAGCTACGGCAGGTCACTTTCACGTTTTTGTGTTTCCATGTATGTTACTTTCACGTGTGTCAATCCACCAGTTTTCAACATTGACAAATTGCCTCGGTAAACATATTTTATATTTACGGACAATGATTCTTGTAGATTAATTCTGATTCGTAGTTTTCCTTCCATGTTCGTGAAAGCACGTGCGACTCTCTATTCTCTTTAAATATATTGGTGTTATTTGATGTATTGCTAAGTGTAAAATAACTAATATATATACTTTAGATTGTATGAATCCTTCAGGATGCTAGGAGCTAAGTTCGTCACATTGCTGATAATAACCCTCGGCGAGCACTATTTCTGGGTACGAAGTGGGGAAGGTAGCAGCAAAGTTCTTACTGAAGGTAACACTCGATATTTGTATCCTCAAACTGAAGACAACCCTAGAAAACCTAAGTGAGGAAAGTATTAACAACTTTCTGATATATCCGCCCATTGGTGCATGATCAATAAAATACCTGTATGTTGACATCACTCACAGCTGGTATCGTTCTTAAAATTGTTTGCCAATACTTAACCGCAGTGAAGATTGTATCTGTTCTAGTAGTCTACCTAAATGTCAAGATTGGTGTAGATACGGTCAACAATATTGGAACACTTTTAAGTATTAAATTTTCGAAATTGGTTGGCAAGAATAATATATCTACCTAGGTTAAATTGCAAGCCAACCAAAGTTAAAAAAATCAACTTTCTGCTCTACTTCTGAAAACAGATATAACCAAATTATCTTATCTTTATTCTGTTTAGAAACAACACAAGAAAAAGACTATTGTATTAAAAAATGAGGCAATAGAAGAAAAACGTTATTATGTTGCAAAATTGATTAAAGTCGGAATCATTTTAGAATTCAAATGAAAAGTTGAATTTTGATACAAGTTTACATGAAATATGATAATGAAGTGTATATTTAGAAACAAATTAATACCTACGTGCATTTTTACGCTAATCAAGACTTGACACAGTTAAATATTTCAGACTCATACTTTCAATATAAGCTTTAGTAACTGATTACAAATAATTTCAGATTCAAGTTAACTGAAAACAATTATTCTATTCCAGAAATGTCATGTACTAGAAATTATTAAAGATGTGATTTCAGATTTTAGATCCTCAAGACAACCTCTCAAAAAACTTTATAGCATCAAAATTACTCAAAAAGGGTAAAAAATATGAAATCCAGAAAAAAAATACTAACAAATTTTATATAGACTATAATAATAATACTAATACATTTTAAATAAGTGCGTTTAGCTTGACTACAGCATCACAGTTATCGGATGACTATTTATAGTGGAAAGTCATTGCATTTTTAGAGTGAAGTTGAACCTTACCATATATATTTTTTAAATTAGAATCTATTTGAAAAATGTATGCACGTAATTCCGTTTCCAAATTCTCTTACCAATTATACTTTTCCACTAAAAAGTAAATCTTGGCTTGTAACGATCCGTCTACATACGCTACAGTCTGCAGGTACTTGTGGACATTTACTTGTGGGTTGCAAGTGTAGACGACTACTCTGTTATTTCGAGAAACAGAATCACTAGTAATACTAGTCACATTGTGATATTAGTCCGTGGACTTGTAGCTAGTATTTTACAACTGTAAGTTTGAGAAACAGGAACTTGTGAAGCGAATTGATATTAATAGTGTAAAGACTAGTAATATTGTTCCAAAAGTTTTGAGAAACCGGCCGCTGAAAGTAGTAATTATATTTCTGGAGGTTTAGCTTCAGCTAAGAATATTAGTCCAGTGGAGCGTCAGTTGCTTGTATGCAAGCTAGCAGGCAGGATGTAGTTGCTTCGTGCTCCTGTCTGTGTTTCGTGCTGTTTGTGTGTGCGCGTGTGGCAAGTATTTTGTTTGCAGTGAAATGTCATATATAGTAAGAAAAATCACTTTAAATATTAATCTACGAAATTTAACACAAAGAGTTAATGCATTATATTTGCATTATATACGCGTAGTTGTAGAGCAGATACAAATACCGGAAATCAACATTCTTTCACTCGAGTTAGATTTTTACAAGAAAGTCGCGTACATCAAGACTAGCTCACTTAATGCAGCCGTAAAAGCAGTTCAACAGTGCAATGGTAAACTACTTTATGATGAAGGAGGTTTCACGCAGGAATTACCAGTAACTATTGAAAATAATAGGCAATTTCAGGCGGTAGTGTCAGTGCTTCCCTTGGAACTTAGTGATCAACAGGTTGCCAAAATATTTAGTCAATACGGAAGAATTCAATCGGTCAAACGGTGTTATTATTCTTCCAATTATACGTTTCGTATATATAACGGAAAAAGAATCATAACCTTCTAGACAGTGACAAAAACTGCCCTACTATCTTTCAGTTCACCAACTGAAACTGCAAATTTTTACAAACTTTTCCCAGGACGGGTGTCCGTTGTGTAACGTCATCCATTTTGACGACTCGCAATGTGATATAGACATCACACAAGAAACTGTAGAAAATTCGCGGAAAGCTCCCTATAGCTTTCAAGCAAACTTGAACCGAGCAATCCCACTTTCAAATAAAGCTTTTCCATCTATTCCACAGAAAGCAACTAAATGTGACGATTTAACAATAAACGATTCGAAAAACGACACCCGTGTGTCATCAGTCATAAATGAAGTAGAAGCCTTAACTGCGACTCCTGAACCTTCCTTTGATTCTCCGTGTGAGCCAGAGGCGGATAAACAAAACCAAGAAAATCAACCACCCCCATCTGACGCTTTATTTAGCAGCGGTGAAGAAAGTGTTCCCTTAAGTTCAATTGCTTCGCGTTTGTCTGTTGTACATGCTGCAGTAGAAACGGGTGTTGATGTAGAGTGTTTGTCTTCTATTGACAACGCATATACTGACATTTCGAGTGACGAAGATGCAAAATCGTGTACTAGTATTGCCAATTCTGACGAGATATAAAAACGTAATAAAAGGAAACGAATCCTCAAACCAATAATTTGTGAACTCATTTTTTCTCGTTGCCTCAGTGTTGTAACTGGTTCCCCAACCAAAAAAATATATATTGTCTCTGAAGGTGTAAGTGACTGTTCGTTCTCAAACAAATATTCTCTTTACCTGTGTAAGGTAACTACCTGCCTTTGTTTACTTTATATCGACCAAAATGGTAGTATCAAAAATAAAGAAAAACATGGTACCTCTGTTGTGTTTTGCAATGGCAACGTTTAATATCGTCACCTTTAACCTAAACAATATACTATTGCCTCATAAAATGAAGGTCTTAAATAACTTACTGACTTTTCATTCAGTGCATGTGGCCTGTTTACAAGAGCTCTGTGACGAAAACATAGACCTTCCAAACTATACTCTTTATACGTCTCATGTTTTCAAAAATAATAGAGGAATTGCTATTGCGGTTCGAAAAGATTTAACATTAACAAATATAAATATACATAATTCGGGTGGCATAATGTCAGGTATAGTTCAAGGCATGTGCATCATATGTGCCCATCTTCCTTCCGGCACAACTAATAAACTAGAAAGTGAAAATTATTTCAGAGATATAGTTACTGTAGAACTACAACGGTTGTGGCCTAAGCCCGCCATAATGGGCCTTGATGCTAATGCTACTTATTCTGTTCTTGACGATAGCAGTAACTCAAATTTAAGCGCCGCTTTTTTGGCACTCAAGAACGAATTTGAGTTAGGTGACACATATTTGTGTAGTTATCCTAATCAACATCAGCCTACATATATCTACGCTACACGCTGGTCTAGGATTGATTATATTTTCACTACGGCGAATCTAAAAAAACAAACTAATTCGAACCACAGTGTTACCTCAATACATATCGGACCATAGTACAGTACTCAGTGTAATCCGATATGATCTATCGACCTTTCTCCGATGCGATTATATGTGGCATCTAAATACTGGTATTTTGGAGGAACATGATTATATACGGGACGTAAAAAACATTATACAAAGTGCGTTACAACATAGTTATACAAACAATAAAATACAATGGTGGCTAAATTAAAAAAATAATAGTGTATTATTCGAATCAATATTCTAAACAACAACAAATGGATAATAAACAACAAAGTGAATATTATTATAATATACTTAAATAATATCACATGAAAACCATACAAGGTGAAAATGTCTGTATACCTATCCAAAGAGTTAAAACCCTACTATGTAATATCCAAAAGGAAAAAACTAATGGATATTCAGTAAGAAGTAAGCTTCCATATATTGGAATTAATGAACCTGTTAAGCATTTAAATGTAATAAACGAACGACAGCGGGGTAAAGAAAAAATGATCACTCAATTTGAAGATCATAACAGTATAACTCACACAGGAAAAGCTATTTTGCCTTCTATCTATCAGCATTACTTATATTGTTTTAAACAAAGATACAAGACCTTTGATAGTAACTCTTTTAATAATCTCCCAACTTTATCGCTTCATATCTCAGAAAAATTAGAACAAATGATTACTACAGAAAAAGTCAAACTCGCTATAAATTCTCTAAAACGCTCATCCTCCCCTGGGGTGGATGGGGTGCCATCACCGTGGTATATTGCTCTCCACGAAATTTTAATTCCTATCCTTACGGAAGTTTATAATGAAATGTGGAATCATTGTAATATTCCAAAGCAATTTGTTGAAATAAAAGGAATATTAATACCGAAAAAAGCAGCTGGTAATACTGCTAATAGGTATCGCATGTTGTCGCTATTAAATAGTGACACCAAGATTCTCTATAAAGTATTCTCTAATCGCTTACAAGTTTCTCTCCCTTATATATTGAATAATAATCAAAGGAGATTACGGTGAACCCCAGACACAGCATTTATGTTAGCCAGCTTTCGTGAAGTCGTTCACCGCGCGAGCACTCTCTCTGGGAAAAGTGTAATGGCAAGCTTTGATTTTCATCAAGCTTTTGACTCTGTTAGAATTGACAGCTTATGTCAATTAATAAATATTAATAATATTAATAAATCTCTTTCGTAAATATTATGTATAGTATGCAAAAACAACGTCAACTGATATTACACATAAATCAGCAAAGAATGAGTACTATTCCGATGCATAATGGAATTGAGCAAGGGAATCCTGTCAGCAGTCAACTTTTTTTTCTTTATTGCTCACCCCAATGGTTAATCAAATAGAAATTTCAATTAAAGGAATCTCCTGTAATGGCCAATATTTCAAAGTAATGTCATATAAAGATGATTTAGTATGCTATGTAACAGAACCTAATTAAATTAAGAAAATAACGGAAATAATTTGTAAATATGGCCAAAGTACTGGCCTCAAACTTAATCAATAAAAAACTAAAATACTGCCGATCTCCGCTCAATATAGCAATATATACCGTAAAGAGGGGAAAACTGTTTCTCATCTTAATATGTTAGGCATTGAAATGTATCCTAACACTAAGGACACTATAAAACATAATGAACAGCGCCTTATTGGTAATACTGTATTCCAGCTCAATAAATTTCAGAATTGTTTTAAGCTATTAATATCAAGAGTGCGATTTGTAAATTGTTACATAATTAGAAAATGGACTTATTTTCTGTAGATTTTCATCATGTCGCAAAAATCATATGCTCAAATATCAAAGTTTATCGGTTATTTTATATGGAGACATTATCCATTGAAAACTATATACACCAACCTTTTACCCCTTCATAAAGGGAGTTTAAATCTCAAACATTTGCAAATACAGGGCAATGCTTTACGTCTCCATCGCACGATTGATATGTTATGCTCTGAAAATGCCTCTTTCGCGCAGGAAACTATTCTTAATATACTAAAAGAAATTAATCTTGAGCTGCCCTTAAATATCAATACTTGGAAAATGAAAAGTCATTATCTAAACGATACTTTTATTGAACTAGCCTATGCACTGGCAGGTAAAATTCCTCTTGAGCAAATGAAAGTAAAACGCTTATATGATAACCTTTTTCAAAAGCAAAATATACAAAATAAACAAGAAACAAGGTACCCTACCTATGACAATTGGAATCTCATATGGCAAAATCTAGCCGAATTGTTGATTGAAGCTCCACTTCACAACCTATTATATCAATTAATCTACCGTGTCTATCCGAATAAATCAAATTTATACCAGATTGGATTCAATATAAATCCCTTGAGTCCATTATGTAACAATACTGACACTCTTCAACATAGCCTATTTCTTGTGTCAATGGTAATAACGTTTGGATTAAATACAGCAGTATTTTTACACGGATAACGAGAACTCAAGTAACTGAAACTCATCTATATGATATACTGGATTTTCCAGCATTTTCATACTTTCCTAACACAAAGAGACGATTTCTGATGTGGTTTACCGCTCAAACCTTGTATATGTTATTAATAAAACGTGATATGAGCATAGTTGAACAATATATAGCTCAAATACATATGCGTTTTGAAAATCTTCCAAAGAAGAACAAATACAGTAGCTATGCCTTTTACATAAATGCAGTATACTAAAAGGATCTTTGTTTTTAGTTTGGTTCGTTAGTGTGAAGTGGTCTTTATTTGGAGTGGACCTTTTGTAGTTTTCTGTTCTTCCCCTGTTTATTTTTCTTAATTTCTGAGCTTTAAACAGTTATTAGTTACCTTATGTAGTAGTTAGAAGCTTGAAAATAAATTATTTAAAAAAATAAAAAAGTGGAAAGATGTCAGACTTCTAAGTATTTAAAGTGAGTGACAGAGGTTCGAAAAGTGTTCTTACCAAACATCTTCTTACAAGGCAAAAGTGAACAATCGAATAGACACTTCTGTTCGTGAACGTCGAATATTAATAAATGTGGAAGCAGCGAGCCGAATTCCCTTTGCTAGGAACGTCCTTGTAAAAAAGAAGACGACGACGATTAACGAATATTAGTTGGAAGATGCAAAATAAATTATCTGTGTGTTAACATTACAAATACGAAGTCATTGACTTGAAGCTTCCAGTTTTCTGGTACTTCTTTAACACAGAACAACTGTAACATGTGTTGCTTAGATTTTTTGAAGTGAAATGCGTAGTACAGTGGTTTCGTCTTGACCTTTCATTCTGATGACCCGGGTTCTATCCCCCAGTCAGCGCCGTGTTTTTTCAACTAAAATGATAGCTTCAACTATTTACAGAAATAAATCAGAAATTCTAATTGGGTTTGAGAGAAAAGAAGCATCACTAGCTAGAATCAGAAAGTAAACCGTTTGTTAAGATAATAATAAATCAATCTGGTTTCAAGGTTTTCATTTATCCTTCTCCTTCTTTCATGACTTCATCAATTCATTTTTTATCTTTCTCTCTTACTCATTCCTTCTCCTACACACACTTTCTGTCATTATGTGAGTGTGTGTTTATTCTATCTCTGCAGATTATTATGAACATAAGTTTATTCGTATCGTGAGGAAAATTGCCAGGTACTACTTCAGTCAGGATAGATAGTCGTACTAAAACCTTTCGATTGCTAAGCCAACGCTATAGCAACTGAGCTACGGCCACTCGATCCATCTCGGTCTCCATGTCGATCTATCAACACGGCATTAAGAAGCAATATGCCGATTCACTGAGCGACAGGTTTATATATTATACTCATTGGGTTTGCATCTTATTTATAGCTTTTAGGCACCTATGGATCACTCCAAGATAAGGTTTTGTGAAATGCGGTAGGGAGTTGGCCAGGTCGTAAAGTGAAGGTACCATCCCGGTACATACCTGGTGTGGCTGAGGGGAACACTGGGAAATCCTAAGTCAGGACAGTCAGCCGCTGGTACCGAACCGAGGACCTCCCGAAATCGAAACCAAAACTCTCCAAAGTTAGGTTAGATATGTTCGCCGTTTGGAACAAACATACTCATATCTACGTTCATCACACGCACAAATATTTTTCTGGAAAGAGAAAGATCTCAATTTATCTCAGATATTCTCCATATGATGCTCAAAGATTCATACTTTTATTTATAT
>JAGDQP010059278.1:0-12404 GCA_022664845.1 Lepisma saccharinum | reverse complement strand
TAAAAAGTAACATATGTAAAAAACGTATTTTTTTGTTTCAAACACTTTTTTTTATAGACTGCTAAAAAGTGTTTAAAACGTTTTAAATATTTTCTTCAAGGCTAGTTATTATATAAAAGGCAAAGATATACCCGGTGCAATGCACACGCGCCGTGAACAGCATATGGGGGATGTAGAAGTAGCGCTCTACATATTCTCGACCAACGGCACGGGATGAGCTCGGCTGCCTTTAGATTGCAAAGGGCCTAGGAATACAAAGGATACTGTGATACTTAATTTGATAGGAGGCTGAGTATACCTCAGAGCGTCAGGCATGGGAACAATTCTACAGTGGCCTACCCGGGATTTGAATTACACTTCTTGAAATGTTCTCTCATTCGGGCAACAAGGCGTATCATTTCCTTTTTTCACAGTCTGCCTTTGACTTTTACCGTTTCATTATTTTCGTAAGGATTAACTTTAATACAGTATGTCCAGAGAAAATCCTTTTTTCTTCTTGTGCACCCCATTGATAATGAGCCTATAAACGAACAGGAAAGAATCAGAGTGCCTAATACGTTCTAGTTCTACCACCCGACATAAATTGTAAGGGAGCCAGGGGGACCTCACGTACACCCCCTGATCCATCGGTACCATTTTTTTTTTTATTATTCTTTAGGGTCTAAATAAAATTTATAGCGATGTTCCCAAAAAAAAGAAATTTGGTTTTAGACCATAATGGCGTGCTCAAAATTCTTATTGTTTGCAATATATTTCAATGAGTCCCCACGTACAGCGCCTGATTATTCGAGACAAATTTTATATTATTTCTTATGGTATTTCTTTCTTATATTATTTCTTATAAAATTTATAGCAATGTTCCAAAAAAATAAATTTTACTTTTTACGAAAAATGGCGGCCATCTCTGGTAGAAAATTTGTCAAAGACGTATTTTATTTTGCTTCTCTTGTTAAATAGTACTTGAGTTTAAAGAAAACTATTTTAAACTTTACTTAGACATCAAAATCGGCTTTGGTAATTATACGATAAACACCCCCAAAATTGAGAGTCTGAACGCTCGAAAATGGGGAACAGAAAAATGGAAGCTTATAAAGTAGTTTGCATGAAATATATTTTTTGGACTGAGTATCAGTGAGAGTTGTTTTCTTCAGAAAAGGATTTAAGTGATTAAAAACTGGTTAAAAACCAAAATGATGTCCATTTTTGGTTGAAATTTGGTCAGAGACCTTTTTTTATTATTTTTCTTTTGAAAGAAAGGAAACCTTCACGTTGAGACAAGAAGCTAAAAATCTGACTTGAAATCAGGCACTTTGTTTACTTATTTTGGCCTAAAGAAATGGTAATTATATCATAAAATTTCCCCAAAATTGGGGACCTGGAGGCCAGGAAAGGGGGTTCCGGAAAATGAAAATTTTCTCAAGTGTGTCACGGAAGGATTTTTCCGACTGAGTATAAATATTATTTATTTTTTCAGAAAAGGATTTTGGGGATCCCAGATTTATACTAAAATGAAATAGCTAAAATATAAACAAGAAATGGCAGCCATTTTTTTTCTAGACAGTTTCATTTTTAATATAAATTTGGAAACTAAATTTACTATAATCCCTAAAATCTTTTTCTAAATAAAGTAATTCATATTCTGTCGGAAATCCACTCAGGTGATACCCCATATAACCTACTCATAAACTTCATCTTTCAGGCCAAGAGGTTCCCTATTTTTAGGAGCAGTTCTGGCAAATTACCATTTCTTTGGGCCAAAAGTAAGTAAAGTTTTGACTTATTTTCGATTGAAAATGGCCGCAGTTTTGGTTATAAGCAGTTTCATTTTCGTGAAAACTTGTTATGGATGAACTACGAATATCCAAACTGCGATTACTAATTGTAATCAAATCCATATGTAAATGATTGTGTGTGTGTGAGTATGTGAATATCGTGCGCAAGAATAGGTATGTGTGTATTCAAATTATCCTATGTTAATTCTATGTATTTTTTTTGTGTATATTAATTATTTATAATCCTGTGTGTCTTTACTGTTTTAAAACTCTGTCCCAGCATTCACAGGAGAGCAAATTTTCTCTATGTTCAGTTACCACTTTTTTTTTGTATCAGCAACCCGCTTCAAACTTTCCCTTTTTAAAAGTTTGAATTTCATTGGTTCTTTAGAAGTGCGGGAAAGTTCGAGTTGAATAGACAACCGTTGAAAGGGAACAGTATATAAAGGCTCAATGAAGTGTTCATAGCCTCGTACTTTACCTAGTCTATCGGGATTCCACTGAAATACGTCGGCAAACTGCCAGCATAAATCTAAAAATGCATTTTTAACTTAAGGATTGACTGAGCTCCAGATCTGAATTCTATCTGAATCAAAGAGTTCTCTGTCCCCACGTAAAAGTTGCTGTTGTTCACTTAAATTGGAATTCAAAATGGCGTAATATGAATGAGTCGGTGGTATAACCAATTTAAAACATTGCTCATCTCTACTCTTTTATCTTTTGCCTCAAAAACCATTGGTGGAATAATGATACATTTATTTTGTAACAAGTCCTCGGATGGTTCCAAAAAATTGTTTTTTCTGAGGAATGCAATAGTTTTATGGTAACTTGCTTACTAGTTCTCGGAGCTAATAGTACTTTCCTAGCTAACTGATATTTTGCTTTAATGCACCCTTGTAGTGACAGTGAAACTTTTTCTGATACTATATAAACAGTATCTTCTTTTTCATTCAAAAATTTTGACTGAGGTTTGCTATTTTGTGTTACTGAAAATAGAACTTTCCCGAAATGTGCAAATGCAGAGTTTTCTTTCATTCAGTCTAGGCCTAAGAGACTATTAAGATGGAAATTGTTTGCTACACGAAATGTATGATAATATGCTTTGTCTCCAATGTAAAATTTCGCTGTAGTAACTTGATCCAACTCAAACAAATCGTTAGAAACGCCTCTAACCTTAGTTTTAACATTCTTTGTTTCCCAATCCTTACTTACGAACCTGTTATCCAATATGAAGATCGCACTTCCGGAATCTAGGATTCCAACTGCCTGTTCACCATTAACGTTAACTATAATTCCAGGAATGTTATTTTGACAAACCACTTTCGTATCTATTGGCTCCTTTTTATGTTCATTTTTGTTTTGAAATTGCTTTTTGCTATGAGTATAGTTATACGGGTCATTTTATGTTAAATTCCTTTTCAACAGATCAGATTTTAGTACCGATACTTTGTTAGCGCAATGTTACTTTCAAAATTATTCACTAAATTTTGGTTACCGTGTATATTGTGTTCCGGTGCGGGTTGTTGTGGGTGGACAAATGTGAAGGTTGGGGACCAGGCCGTAGTTGATTGTTACCTAAACATTGTGCTCTATATGAATTTTTAAACCAATTTTGTGGGCTTTGCTGCGCGCTAGGTGACTCCCACCACCTTGACCTGTGACGGGCATCCCACATAGCATGGTTTTCAATTAACCTCGGGTCTCCATACCAAATAGTATTTCTGTTGTGACGCTGAAAATACTGATTTTGGGGTTTGAAAAACAATTTCCCCCTTGTCCGGAAATTTCTTCCAACGTCCCTGGCTTGAACCATACCTCCTGTTGGGACAACCGGCATTCTTCTAGTGTATTCTGGAGTTATCTACCTTTTGATGTAAATTCAAATCTTTTTCACGCTGTTCCAAAGAACGTGTGGTTGAGTCAATTTTTTGTAATACCTTTTCAATTTTACCAGCGTTTATTTTGTCTACCATCTCTATAAAAATCGTTGTAATTTACGTTGGAAAGAAGAAATTATTCTTTTATAAGAAGTATGTTCGTTGTCTGGGCCGTCCAATCATTCTTCTTCGCGAAGAACATTAACAAATTTATCTTCCGAGTCGCTGGACTTTGACCGCATGTTTTCTCCATCACGTGACCTACATTTGCATGAGACAGGATGTGAGCTCCTGTTCGTTGTTAACGAACAGCGATCTGTTTTACCTTGGCGATATAGAACACGTTATTTATTTTGTTCCAGTGTAAAAATATCTTTTAACAAACTATGCATCGTTTTGTGTTCGTCAATACCAACTCTCGAGCATTTCCGGCGACAAGCCTAGCTTAGTTTCGATCATCAACCTTTCTTCACTTAGCTTTGGGTCCAGAAAGAAAGCTAAAATGTCCTTGTCTAATATGTATTAATCTGCAGTCTCATCACTTGCCTGATTCGGTCTTTAAAAATAACGTACTGATACTTTTATTTCAAAAAAGAGTTTTATTATGTATTCTTTCAGCCTAGAATATCCTAAAGCCCTTACGTACGGTTTATTTAACTGTACTTCCAAGTGTTCTCTTTGTCTGCCTACACATGTAATTGGAAGGACCTCTATAAGTCTTGGTTCATTCTACATAAGTAAAATTTGTATGTCCTCTAAAGCCTGAAAAATGCTCTTTGATACTTGTGCCTGTCCCAGCAAATTTCGGAAATTCTACATTTAACATAATGTTATTCGTAATCGCTTGGTTTTCAATGCGTTTCGGCGTCATTTTTACTATATTTACTTGCTAACACGATTGGTATCCTAATTACCACTAAATACTATATGTATAAATACGTTGCCGCGGCTAAAAATGTTTCTAGGTTCACTAAACCCACTAATACTAATAGAAAATTCTACGTGATTTTCCGACGTATTTACTTTGCGCTTTGTTGAGAATTGATTATTTTCCTATAAACTATAAATACAATACTTAATGTAGCGTGTTGCCCTCTAGTACAACACTTGATGCTTAACTTTGGAGTGACTTAGGAATACTGATAAATATTGAAAATAGTTTCGGCTTGAACCACCTAATGTCGTGGTTCCACTGTTTAAAACGTAACTTTGCCATTTTGTACTTTACTGTAAGCTTATACCTACTTCCTACGTGATTTATCGTGGTTATTTGTGGTTCTACAAACAATATCGTAGGCATTTCAATATCTCTCTTACAACTAATAACGTTTTGTATATAGAAGTGCTCCCTTTCTGAATTGGAGGTTTTTTTTACGCACTGCGTACATATTAATGACACCTTCATGTTACTCTGCTCTCTATCTAATGCTACGAATACTAGATTACAGAATAAACTATTTGAAACTCTATGCGAGAAACTAAAACGTTCTCAGGCTCCTTGAATTGGCTTGTAACAACACATCGTGACACCGAATAACTTTTTTTTTTATTTTTTTTTTTTTTTTCAAAAAACTAACAAGCTGAGTACTGATTTAATAGTTAGGAGAGTTTTGTCTAATACTTTAAAACTTAAAATTATGGTTGATTGTATCGACTTCTGCAAGCCTAACCTGATAGTATACCATTCTTAATAGTCAAATTTGGTTTCGGGATCTTAATTAAACTTGACCGTGTTAAGGCCCGTGCGCTCTGCACCATGTTATTTCGCACGTTTGAATCGAAATTCGAGCTTATCCATCACAGATATGATCGCGGTAGAGCTGATAAATGGGGCGTATGATTGCTCGAAAATGGCAATTGTGTGATATGTTGGACAGTGTTGCAACCTTCCATCTTACTTACAAACTAATGGTTTCGACATAGGGACTTGTAATGCACTAATGATACACAAAATATTCATGATCTCAAATAAAAGGGCGACGTCTCATAAATTTGTCTGAAGCTATTTCGCTATTCTACCTAACTAAAATCGCTAATTAAATATTGACAATCGCCACAATAAAGAATTGACTTGGCAAATGCATGACCTTGTTAAGAGCAATAAATAGTTCTTCTGACTTTAAATAGAAGATGGTCCTTTTAACACTTAATGACTTTTTTCTTTCTTTTCCATATTATATGGCATTTGAGATTTGCATTAATCTCATTTAGCCAATAAAAGTCTCTTCTGAGCCATTTTCTTATGTTGATTTGTGGAGAGAGTTTTAATGCCTAGTTCTTTGCCTCTGTTCCAATTTACCCGGAGTTACTCTTGATGCAATTCGTATTAGAATTTATTACAATATTTATTGAAATTGAAGGGTTTAGATGAGTTCAGTTAGTAGTGAAAGTTTTAATTACAAAATAATTGTGAATGAGATGTAATCATAAAGAAATTTTATTTTTCCTGAAGAAATTAAGTAAAATGTATCCTATTTTGGGAGATGGATTATTCAATAAAAATTCTATACAAAATGGTAAAGTTTGATAAATTTTACGTAATGTGTTAAATAATTGTCTACGACCTCTCTGATATGTAATGGACCGAAATGATTAATGAGATGAATATGAGATGATTAATGTTTTCTATAATTGTGGGAGAACAATCACAAAAAGGAGTATTAGATAATTGAATTTTATGTAGGTGGGCGTTAGTTGTAACATGTTGAGATCTTAGTCTGTTTAGTAAAATGATACATTGTCTGTTAGTTTGTTTGTATGCCGAAAACCAAGGTTTATGGAAATATGTTGATGAAAGGTCGGTTTAATTGAGAAGATAATTGTGGAGTTTGAGTGATCCATTCTTCTGATATTTTTTTCTTAACCTTGGGCATGATATCGGTATAATGAATTTTAATGTTGGTGACATTCGGTAAATGAATAGCTGTACAAGCTAGATTATCAACTATGTTGTTTGCCTTAGAGAATTGATGAGATTTAATGTAGATTATTTCAATCGTTTTGCCCTGTTTTTGAAGTAGTTGTAAGAAATATAAAGTATTAATGACGTAAGGATTAATTTTGAAAAGTTTTTGATCTAAAGAGTTGAGAGCATGAATAGGGACTTGTGAATCTGTGAGTAATAAAATGTTGTTTTCCTTTAAGGTGTGAGCATATTTAGTTGCTAGGTATAATCCTTGTATCTCTGCGGTGAATATGGATGCTGTTTCTGGTAAACGGAGTTGTTGTTTAAAATTATTTTTAGGGTCATAAATGACAGTACCTACTCCTTGTTCAGTTTTGGATCCGTCTGAATAGATAAAATGGTATCCTTCCCATTTTGTATAATATTCTTGCATGGATTGAAAGTTAGTTATAGAAGTTTGAACACGAGAAGATACGGTAAAGGAAAGTATGAAAATAGGATTACTTTTGACGCCTATGATAGTAGAAATTTCATCTTGATAGATAGAATAAAGTTGATACCAAATATTTAAGCGGGGGGTTCTTTGGATTACCATTCTTCTACGTCTAATATGATAATATTCTAAGATTTTATTTTTATAAAAATGGGAAATATTTTCTACGTTAGATTCGTCTTTTAAAATAGATTTGACTGTAAGTAGTTCTTTCCTGAAGCGTAGAGGATATTTTCCAGATTCCGAGTAAACGAATAAATTAGGGGTACTGTTCATTAAACCTAAACATCTTCTTAAAAGTTTTCGTTGCTGAGTTTCTAATTGATCCATTTGTTTATTTGTAAAGTTATTACAGTCTTTGTAACTATATTCTACTTGGGCTCTAAACATAGCTTTGTAAATCTGAATCATAGATTGTGGTGAAGATCCCCATTTGGTAGTAGCAATCGCTTGAAATAAGTTAAATAGTTTGTTAGCTTTATCGATTAGGTAGGATTTTTGTGTCTCCCAATTCAATTTATGATTAAACCAAATTCCAAGATATTTTGTTTCTTCTTTAATGTCTATGTTGGTAAGCCGATTATGTTGTAAATTTAACGGAATGTTATTTGTGGAAAAAAGGATTATTTTTTATTTTTCGTTTGAGATGTCTAAACTTTTGTGTTGTATTTCTTTTTGAATTGTTTGTATTTGTCGTTCAAAATGTCGAAAATTCATAACTGTGTGATTAAGAGGATGATAGATTAGAGTGATATCATCCGCATAAATTATTAATTCACCATTCGCTATGTGTAGGAGGGCTAAATCTGTAAGATATATGGCAAAAATGAATGCACTGAGAGATGATCCCTGAGCAATCCCGTGATGTAAAGTGTAATTTTTGCTAAAGTTAGAGCCGAATAAAATTTTAATAGATCTGGATTTCAAGAGTTACCATATGATCAAAGTGATGTTATAAGGTATTTTTAATCGTTGTAAAATTTCAATTAGTTTTTCAATTTTGACATTGTCGTACGCCACTTCTATGTCTAAGAAGGCTGTGTAGATTGTTTATTCAGAAATGCATTTTGTACTGCTAATGATGGGGTTTTGAGACCTATTTGGGTAGAATGATTTTTTCGAAATCCTATAATATATTTTGGTAAATAATTTTGAGCTTCTATGTACGTCGAAGAATGAGCTTTTCAAATAATTTGGCAAAACAAGGTAATAACGTGATGGGTCGATTGGACGCGGCAAGTAAAGGGTTTCTATTATGTTTTAATAACGGTATTATCAAATGTTGAGACCAAATTTTTGGTATTTCACATGTTTGAAGTATGTTATTGTAGATATTGGTTAAGATTTCTATTGCTATGATAGGAAAATGTTTGATTATTCCATATGTTATATTATCAAGGCCGGGTAAAGTGTTTTTTGTAAGTCTAATGAGAATTTGTATTTCTTCTACTGTAAACTTAGTGGAAAAGACCAGGGCATGTTTGGTAAGTAAAGAAAATGAATGAAGAATGTTAGGTGTGTGTGTGTGGAGGGGGGAAGGGGCTTCATGTGGGATGTTGTATTTCAATAGTTTGTTCATAAATTGTTGCTTCAATGAATCGTTTAATGTTGTAGTTTTACAAATATGAGGATGAGAGAGATTTTTGAAAATTTTCCACATAGTCGAGATTTTGGTTGATGGTGCTATTAAATTACAATATTCTTGCCATGAAAAACACTTAATGACATCCAACGAAAGCGAAATATAACTTAAACGTTGTCGTCCTGGGCACGAGACCCATTGTCGGCTTTCACTCAATCGACAGTCATAAGAAGAGTGAGTCACCACACCAAACCTGGGTAAACGATATCTTCGAAAACTTTCCATAAAAACTGTCTGCCTTTTAGTTTCGCGTTCAATGATCGATTTCATCATGCTGCCAAAGTGATCTGATCGTAAAGTCATCGCCTTCGCTGTCATGACGTACTCGTCATTGTTACCCGGAAGAACACCTTCCCGTTTGAGGAATTCATGCATTCGACAATAATTCTGTCTAGCTTTACATTCCAACTTGTATTTACAAGACGTCTAGTTGATTTACTTCCTTTAAGTTACATTGATATTTATTCTTTCTGTTTTCCCCATAATGAATTAAAAAGAAATAAAATGAAAATAAATCGATTATTATGATGTCTCAAAGTCGTATTCTACCTCTCTTTCAATAGAGTGTATATGAAGCGTTGATTACGAATGGATTAATTTTGAGTAGTTTATGGTTAAGGAAATTAAGAACTGCAATAGCTGATTGTGAGTTATTAAGTAGTAGAATTTTCTTTTCTTTTAAAGTATAAGCATATATATTCCATGTATTTCAGCAGCAAATATTAATGCAATTTCTTCGAGGTGTAATCGTTCTTTATAGTTACCGGATTATCCCATAAGTAATGTCGTAGGCGCGATGACCGCTGCAATGATGCCATCTGACGAGCGAATAGTGAAGTAGGCGGCACGTGAAATAGTTGAGTCATATAAGGTACTTGATTGTGCAGCAGTGTGTAAAAGGAGAACGGTCTGGAAATGTGGCTTGTGTTTGATCATGGCAGTGTCGGAGGACCACGTACAGCATGTCATGCAAACTGGACAGTGAACTCCATGGCACCCATTCGACCGTTTATCGTCATCTGCAGACCCTTGGGTACATGTCGAAACTCCGAAAATGGGTACCCCATGCGTTAACGCCTCAACAGAAGCAGCAGCGAGTTGACATCTAAAGTTCCCTGCCCATCCGTCACAGATATAAGACATTTCTGGACAGAATGAAAAGTAGGTCCTATACAATAACCTTACACGCAGTGGGTACCTAAGTGGAGGGAGGGGGGACTGTACCAAAACAGGATCTCCACGCCCTGCAAAGTGATGTTGAGTGTTTGGTGGAATATCCGTGGAATAATCCATTTTGAGCTCTTGCCATGTAACCAGACCATCAATGCAAATGTCTACTGTCAGCAGCTTGAACGCCTACGGACTGCATTGTTGGAGAAACGTCCTGGTCTGGTTAATCGCAAGTGTGTGTTGATCCATGGTTATAACGCGACCCACATATTGCAAGAAAGACATGTGCTAAGATTGAGAAATGTGGTTGGGAAAAACTCCCCCACCCGGTGTTTCACCAGATCTTGCGCCAATAGACTGCTGTCTTTTTCGCAGCCCGCAAAACCACCTTTCCGGGAAAACATTGCAAAGTAAGGATGACGTGCGACGAACAGTGACCCAGTTCTTTGCCTCCAAAACCGGTGATTCTTTCAGCGGTGGATTCAGCAATTGGTTGACATGTAGCAGAGCGTTGTGGAGTTCAATGGAGACTATTTTCTTGACTAACGGTAGTGTCCCGGGTATGTTATCGTTCTTTTCCTCACGGTGCAGAAATACGTTTCTACTTTTAGGATAAGCTGATATTGGATCATAGATAGCTGTACCGACTCCCTGTTCAGTTTTGGATCCGTCCGAGGATATAAAGTGAAAACCTTCTCATTTTTCGTAGTATTCCTACATACTATGGAAGTTAGTTATAGAGGTTTGAACTGTAGGTGTGGAGGTAAAAGGGAATATGAACATAAGGTTGCTTTTGGTTCCTATTGTTTGTGATATTTCGTCTTTATAGATAGAATATAGTTTATGCCAAATGTTAGACTGTATTTCTTGGATTTATTAAGTCTCTTCTTTAAGGTTATGTTGCTAAAATTCCAGAATATCTAATTTGTGCTTATGATATATATGTTCTGTATCAGTTTCATTTTTTAATATGGATTCAACGCTGACTACTTCTTTTCTAAATCCTAGAGGATACTCTCTAGATTCTGAGTAGATTGGGTGTACTATTCATCAGTCCTAGGCAGTGTGTACTTAAGTGATTTCCTCTGACTTCTAATTGGTCTAAATTTTAATATTTAGGTTGTTACAAGTTATAAAACTGTATTCTATCTGAGAACGTCTTGTCTATTTGTAGCACAGATTGTGGTAGAGAGCCCCATTTAGTTATGGCAATAGCTTTGAATAGGTTATATAGTTTGTCTTCTTTCTTAGTTAAATATTATCTTATCTTAATTACACATCCTCGAAACAGTAATCGCACATTTTCCATATCATTTTAAGTACAGTGATAAGTAGTTGCCTAGTAATGTATCTTCCTAGTCAGATATTTTTATTTGTTGTGCAATTTAAATTAGCGTTCATTATTGTTAGTTACAAAAATTTTCACTTTAACGTTAAGATAATTTAGTTTATTCAGAACTTATAATTTTAATTTAGTATTTCTATATTTCTTAGGAGTTTTATAAGATTATCAGAACTGACATTATCACAAACAACTGATAGTTCAGTGATATGAAGATAAATCATACTTAAGGATGTAAAGTGTTAAATTTATGTTCCATACTGTGAGTGCTTAGTTACATAAATAGCGTCTGTCTAATATTAAACTTTCTGTCGGCCAAACTGCAATGCTATAATAGCAGTCTGTTAGAAGTCATTGTGGAAACGATATATATATAATCAATGTAGAATTAATTTCATTTCTAGTATTTGGCTGTTTCAACTTATTTAACGTTCTGTAATAACAATTGAAGTATTTTAAATAAAGTACTTACTTCTTTCATAGTCCTAATTTCAAAGACCTTCTTTAATCACAGAACTAATTTTTCGATCTCAAACCTGAGACCATCTTCAGATATGTTTATGCGACAACTTTTTTGTTTAAATAGAATGTTTGTTTTGTGTGTATGGAATTTATTGTAAAAGGATGAAAGCTATATATAATATGTTGTTAAAGTTATGTTGTGAAATAATAGTGCATTCTGTTAGTATAATATTTGTGAAGGATAGTTCATATTTGGGTACCAGCATGAAATTTTGCACAGATTATCTCCAGCATGACCTTGTTACAAAACCATCGAGACACAACTTGTATCCCCCACCTTTTTCCCGGAGGGGGCGGGGGCCTATGGTCATAAAGATTTTTTTTTTTTTTTTACATTTTCTTTTCAAATAATGGTTCATATTATGAAAAAATGCGTAAGGCATATAGAGTACCGGTACTTAAAATTATCATTCAGAGAGATCATAGCTTTGATATTAGGTCCTTTTGTGGCGTACCTAACACAAAGGAACCTTATAATCCCGCTGGGTCCGTCCATCTGTCTGCTTGTACGTGCCCAAAAAATAAATCTCAGTAAGGTTTATCCAGAGAGAGTAGAGACTGCGAGTAAATGAAGGTCAGTAGCAGACGCATTCAGCCTGCGCGGTGATGCGCTCCACGAGTGGATAGAATGGAAAGCTAAGGAGGGGAGAAAAAGAGTAGTGACTTCAAGATTGCCACAGC
>JAGDQP010059277.1:0-12405 GCA_022664845.1 Lepisma saccharinum | reverse complement strand
CATGTGTTTACTTTCACGTTTTGTTCTTAACCTCGAAATCCATAGGGAACTGTCATATTGTTTTCTCTCAACAGGATTTAATTTACGTCGTTTATGCTGTTGCAGAACAACATGGCGTTTCACCTGAGATTTAGAAACGACACGAAAGTCCGCCTTTCGCAGAATACGATTCGGTGTAACGATTTGTTTACATTTATACGTACCCTTCCCTACCTTAAACATATCCTTGAATGTAATTTTCTCTCGTGTTCGCTGATTAAGTGTTATACCTCGAATTTTGATCACGTGGTTTAATTGACCCGTAGATATTTCCTTTAATTCGAAACAATAATGTTTTGGCCCTCCAGAAGAGAAACGACGCATTGTCCAACCCGCAGGCACTTCATCCTTAAGCTGACCTAGGTAATTACCAAGAGGCAGCAATGGCGGTTCATTACGTTGTCTAACATAGATAACACTGTCGGTATCGCAATACAAAAGTCTAGCTATACCCACAGTACTCATTGCCTCATACAGTCGTAGTCTCGCCCATGAGGAAATAAAAGCGTCAAGCATGACATTACTGAAGGCGAAAAGCTTATTTTGCGACTCGAAATCTCGATATGTAACAAGAAGTTTACTATCTACTAGATTCACATGCTGGATTTCCAAATGAGGAGCATACACGATCTCATTAAACTCTTGAGTTGTTGCAACAATCTTTGGTAGTGGAAGATCACACCTTTGAGCCCACTTACCAAACAAAGAATTTAAATATATTTTTGCAATGAATCGAAGGCCCTCGTCCTTACTAAAGTTATCATACTCAAGTTGAATGCTCTCATGATTAAAATAATCTTGAATAAACTGTTGTCTATTATCCTCATCTTGTCAATTGTCGGGAAAACCTGAGGCTTCCTGCTTCATTTTAAGAAACGTTTCTATGTACCCCTAAAAAAAGTCCACTGACATTTCTGATTCACAAATCTCATACGTTTGCATAATGCCATATCCTGCATCTAATGCAGCATGGAACTCGGGTGTGGAAAAAACACCTTTGATAGCTTGTTCTTCATCCGTATGAGTACATTCCGATGTATGCAGCGTTTCCATACACGTTCTACACAAACCGAACTATAGTTTCTTGTGGGCATTGTAGGGTAATATGGGAATGCTTAGATTTGTCGGAGGAAGGACTTTAAAAAAGACTAAACCGTGAACCTGGCTAGGATCAGGCATGTCCTTGCCATTATGCACAGTTACGAGTCCAACCGGAAGTGGACGAGTAGCCATGACCCATGGGTAGAGAGAAGTAAAATCCAGAAAATCTATTTGTTCCGTTTCAGTGAATTTGTAAAGACTTTGAAAACATTCGGTTCGTCCACCCTTAAAGGCATCCTTCGGACATAAAGGTTCTTCAATATCTGAACAATGATCGCGAAGAAATGTCTGTACACTTGGAGACGTCTTTACCTGTTTGTGCCACTCACATTCCCATATGGACACAACATTTACATTACATGACTGACGTAAAAGCTCTTCCCTTGTCATAGTGTCGGCATCTCGACTATTGAGACTACGCCCTTGTTTATCTATAGCTAAATCTCTGAGTTGGGTTTGGCATTGATGACCGTGGTAGTAACATTCATAAACTCATATACAGTACGGGTATTTCTATTATATGCGTCAACCTTAAAATGTTTAAATTGAGCCTCACCACCGAGTTCATAGCTTTGTAGCTTGACGTTATGTGTGTATTCAATATACCTAAGCCATAGTTTTGCTTGCTTGCTTTGATTAGTACCATACTGAAATCCTAATGGGGGGATGACAGGGATGGTATTTTCTTTAAGATACCGGGTTCGATAAAACATCATAGCACCAGCCGCGATCGTAAAGGTATATAAAAAGCATTGCAGTCCTTGTGTTGTACGTTCGATTAAATTGGAGAACTGAATAAGAGCCAATGTGAGGATACGTACGTCATTCTGGCAATAGGCCAACAGTTCACGCTGAAAGTCGAATGTTTTTTTCCTTGGACACATTGCTCATGCCATAAGGCAATAGCCTCGGCATCTTTCTCCGATTTACTTCCTAGATAGTAATAATCCAAGTCTGGATATAATCCAAAATAATTCAGATTCCTGGGGACGTTAAAGAGATGTGGAAAATCTCCCTTCCGCAAGGATTCGTCCAGCCCTAACGTTTTCGCGAGGTCTGCTAATCGAACACCCATAAACAGGAACGTGTCCCTGAAGATAATGTTATTTATTGTTAACTGCATAATTTTATGACCACTAGTAAGTATTTCAGGTACTATTTGCTGCTGTTCTAATATTTCACGAGCAACAAATACATTATCGAAACCATGTGCATTATGTTCCAAAGCAACCACTTTTGTGAACTTAGGACCCTGCTTTAACACATGTGTAATAAACTGATCCATAGTATAAAAGGTAAAGTCACGTGTGCCATCATCATTACCACATACATTACATTTATGGGTATTGTCCTGAATATCTTTGCATTGATGACATAGATGCGTTACACAAAATTAATTAGGCACCAATTCATTTTCACACTTGTCACACTCAATATCAAAGATAATGTATAAAAAATCCTCGATACGCTTAGGAAGCTCTGGTTTAAAGTAACAACTATGGCTTTCATTAACATACTCTGCACACCGTTTACAAACATGCTTTCTTTTTCTGCAACGCCAATCAAGTTTTACGCCACACTGAACGCATACCTGAACATGATCACATAATGATTTACGTTTAGCCTTTACAGCATGTCTGTCAAAGCATGTTTGATTGACAAAGGTACGATTACACTTGTCACAATATTGTCTTGTTTCATCAGAACTTGTGATATCAGGATGATAGGTTTCACAGTGAGTACACAGATAGGGGCATGTGTGACAGCGGCGGTGTAGATAGGGATTGAGACAATAATCACAATACCCTTTACCTCCTAAGAAGGGTGCAATACTCTCTATGACATTGTAATGCTTATTATCGAACCAAATAAAAATCTTTCGTTTCGCTGGTGGACCAACATACGTTTTTTCGTACTCTCGTGTTTTGGATACACGACCATAAACAATAATTTGATATACCTCACCAAAGTACCTTTGGAACTTGTGTACGTCATTTAAACTACCACCATTACTACCACATAAATCAACCCCTGCAAAATAACACAGTTCCATAGCATTAGCATGCCAGTTTACAGGATGAGATTTCATGTAAGCAGTTTTATTATAATTTTTATCCGCCTTACTTCGTCCCATTACCAATGATAACGCAAGGCAAATCGGAAGTTGTTCTACTGGAATAATATGGCTTTGTACATAATCAGCATAAGGTAAATACTTATCATTACGACGCTTACCCTGACCACGGCAAGGACCTGTAATATCAACCCTAATGGTAATATTATCACCTAACAAGAATTCCTAGTTGGAGTTTAAAACATTTTCGAATTTTTTAAGCATACTGAATGTCGTAAGATGTGCTCGTACTTGAAATGGGATGTATACAGACTTTCCTACGGTGCATTTGGAGCTATCGATACTAAATTCAACTTTAGAAGCGGGGTCGACATCACACAGTAATTTGTCCATAGCAAACTGAAACAAATTTGTTATGAACTCCTCAGGATCACGAATTGATGTTACAGTAGGTCTAATTGTTATTTCACGACCCCGTACAGGGTAACTCGGATAGGTTTTTCAGAAATAATTTCAAATTGAGGGTCACGTCCAGCAATGTACATTATACACTTACTATGGTCCTGCTTCCACTTTTCGACATCCATATTCGAAGCACTATACAGCACATGATCACACACATAACCATCACTAGTAACGAGTTCAGGTACACATTCAGGATCAATGTCGTCATTAACACCAAACGAATGGAGATCGAACCCAAAGAATTCACTAGCTTCCCGGGAAATAAAACCATCATAGTCAGGTATCAAGTCGGTATAGTAACTCCAAGCCAGTTCTTTACCCTCAATACTTCCGAAGAATCCGTAATACCCCAAATCGAGAATGTCCTGAGCACTTGCACAACATTGTAAAACGGCTTCTTCTTCGTTCCAAAAATAATAGAGGAGATAATGCAGTAACATATCAGGGTCCGATTCGGCAGCTTGGAACCCCAGCATTTTGTAGTGGCACAGCGATCTCCAGCATTCAAGAACAGTTTCAGGATCATCATACCCTTGCAGTTCCTGCATGGTAAGCAAAACACGAATAGGATTCTCCATGACTTCAAACGTACAGCAATAAATGTCTCAAGTAAATGTATATTACTTCATACTGATTGTACACACTGTATGTACAGACAGATTGAGTAGCACACTCAGTGGCAAATATATGACAGGAGCGCGGACGGGAACGAGAAGCTAATTTATAAAGATTTTATTTAAAGTTAACGTGCACGCTGCTGACCTCTGGTGGTGATTAAACAAACTAACTAATGCCTAGCAGTGGTTCAATAAAGATTCCTAGTACAAGTCGGAAACAAAGACCTTTAGAATCATTAAACCCAGAACTTAATGGTGCATTAAATAGGTGAATAGGGAAAAACCGTGCCAGACACTTCTATCACGTACAAATAGCTTTTAGCATATAATTATATAGACATATGCTTTCATACATTACTATCTTTCCCCCAGCTTGAGAATCAATAAGCATAATGGTCAAAAGAACCAGTATTTAATCAACATTAGCTTCCTAGCAACGATCGGCATTCAAAAGAACAAAACTTCTTGCCTTAATTTACGTTCCCTTACCATAGCGCTTAACAAAAGACCAGGTGTTCCAGTGACATTGCTTGCTCTGCAGCACCTGTCCCTCATCCCACCATTCTCCTAGTAGAAAGGGTACTATAAACTTTTTTGTTAATACTCATTTTTTAAAATGAAGTGTTCCCAAACTAGGATTTTATTAGATTTATTATATTAATCCTAAGTTGGCAACTTTATTAACAAAAGTTTACAGTATATACTTTTTTCTCGATCAATAATTGTTTTTTTGACAGTAGTGATTCTAGTACTATTACGGCTGTTGTGATTATTATAGTGATTAGGCCAGCAGTTAAGATTGTGTATATTATCTATTTCATTTTATATGAATTTTTTAATTGGAAGTGACATGTATTGGTTATAATAAATAGATAATTTATCCGCCTCATCAATAAATTGAAATGTATAGGAATAATCATACTACGTCTACGAAGTGTCAGTATCAGGCTGCTGTCTCAAAGCCAAAGTGGTGGTTTGTGGAAAAATGATATATTGTGTGCCAAAGTAGGCATACTATTAAAAATGATAAGCCGATAATTACATGAAGTCCATGAAAGCCTGTTGCTATAAAAAAGGTGGATCCATAGGTGGCGTCTGAAATTGTAAATGGTGCTTCGTAATATTCGAATTCTTGAAGGGCTGTGAAGTATAGGCCTACGATTACTGTTAAAATTAAGGCTTGGGTAGTTTGTGTGTGATTTGCTTCTATTAAACTATGATGGGCTCAGGATACTGTAACTCCTGAGGCTAGTAAAATTGCAGTATTGAGGATTGGAATTTGTATTGGGTTGAATGGCTGAATCCCTGCTAGGGGCCAAATTGCTCCAATTTCTACTGTCGGGGAGAGTCTTCTGTGGAAGAAGGCTAAAAAAAGAAATAATGAAAAATACTTCTGATACAATAAATAGAATTATTCCTCATCGAAGGCCGGTAGTGACTTGAGTTGTGTGTAGTCCCTGGAATGTTCCTTCTCGGGAAATGTCTCGTCATCATTGAATTATTGTTAATATAATGATTAATATGCCTATAAGAAATAGGTCTGGATTAAATTGATGGAATCATTTAGTTAATCCTGTAGTGGTAATCAGAGCCCCCACGGCGCCTGTTAGGGGCAATGGGCTTTGATCTACTAAATGGTATGGATGATTTTGTGGTGCTGACATATGTTACTTCGCTTGAGTACAAGGTTGTTAATACTGCAAATACGCAGGATTGAATGATTGCTACTGCGGATTCTAATGTTAATAGTAAAATCTGTCTAATTATTATTAGTGAAAGTAAGGATACGGTTAGGGAGGGGCCTGTTCTTGCTAAAAGAGTTAGTAAAAGTGTCCGGCTACTATGTTCGCTATTAGTCGAACTGTTAGGGCTCCTGGGCGAATGATGTTTCTGGTGATTTCAATACATACTATAAATGGTATTAGGGGGCGGGGGTACCAGCAGGGAGGAGGTGGGCATATATATGTTGGGTATTATTAATTCAGCCATATAGTATAAAGGTTAATCAAAGGGGAAGGGCTAGACTTAATGTGAATGTTAAATGGCTAGATCTTGTGAAAATATAAGGGAATAGCCCTATAAAATTATTGGATATAATAAATGTAAAGATGGTGATAAAAATAAATGTTGTCCCTTTATGGGGGTTGTTAGGTCCTAGAATTGTTTTAAATTCTTTATGAAGAGTAATTACTAATTTGTCTCAAATAATTGTTGCTCGGGTTGGAAGAAATCATAGTGATGTGGGAATGATTAATAGCCCTAGTAAGGTGCTGAGTCAATTGATTGATAAGGACAGTACGGTTGAGGTTGGGTCAAATACTGAGAATAAATTAATTATCATTTTCAGGTTAGGGGTATTTTGCTAATGCCTTTTTGTTCTGTGCTTAATTGACTAGGGCGCATGTTGAAATATATGATTGAGGCGAAAATTAGGTAGATAGTTGAGAAGATAATAAATAATAATAGTCATTTTAAGGGGGATATCTGGGGAATTAAAAAGTATTAGGGTTTAATAATTTGGCTATGACATGGCCATGTTATGGTGATTTAACTAACTTTTTTCATTAGAAGTAATTGTCACTTTACTATATTTTGGTTTAAGAGACCATTGCTTACTTTCAGCCATCTAATGAGGCTTCTTGGGCTATGCTTAGTATTCAATTAATGAATTGTTGATGCGGGCAGTTTTCTATAACAATTGGCATGAAGCTGTGATTGGCCCCACAGATTTCTGAACATTGCCCAAAGAATAGGCCAATTCGTTTTGCGTTTACTCCAACTTGATTAAGTCGTCCTGGGGTTGCATCTGCTTTTAGTCCTATAGCTGGCATGGCCCATGAATGAAGCACATCTGCGGCTGTAATTAAAATTCGAATGTCTGTGTTGATTTTTAAAATTACTCGGTTATCTACGTCTAATAGACGAAAGTTATTTTTTTATTTCATTAATTTGGATTATGTATGAATCGAATTCTGTGGTCGTAAAGTCTGAATATTCATAGCTTCAGTATCATTGATGTCCGATTACCTTTAGGTTTACTGAGGGCTGGTTAATTTCATCAATTAGGTAAAGAAGATGTAATGATGGTAATGCAATGAAGACTAATATAATTGCTGGTAAAATTGTTCAAATAGTCTCTAAGGTTTGTCCTTCTAAAAGGTATCGGTTAGTAAATTTGTTAAATATAATAGAGATTAATAAGTATCCTACAAGAACTGTAATTATTATAATAATAAGTATTCAATGATCGTGAAAGAAAGTTATTTGTTGTATGATTGGCGATCTAGTATCTTGTAAGTTTATTTGGTTTCATTTAGCCATTTCTAAGGAAGGCGTGGGAATCTTATTTCCGGCGCTTAGGTCAGGTGCACTTATCTGCCACCTTAGAATATTAAATAGTTAGAATTGGAATTTCTGTTTAACTGTGTTCGGCGGGAGGTAAATTTTGGTATCATTCTAAGGAAGTGGGCTGTTGATCGGGGTAGAGAACGGTGCGGGAACTGGCTAGGGCTTCTCACATGATAAACACTAGCATTAGAACGGCAATTAATGATAAGAGGGACCCTACTCTTGATACCATAGTTCATGTTATATATGCGTCGGGGTAGTCAGAGTATCGTCGGGGTATTCCTCTTAAGCCTAAGAAGTGCTGTGGAAAGAAGGTGATATTTACGCCAAGGAATATCGTAATACATTGGATCTTTATTCAATGGGGATTGAGGGATGTTCCGCTAAAAAGTGGGAATCAATGAATAATTCCTGCTATAATGGCAAATACTGCCCCTATAGAAAGTACATAGTGAAAGTGAGCAACGACGTAGTAAGTGTCATGTAATACAATATCTATTGATGAGTTTGCTAATATTACTCCTGTTAGACCTCCTACTGTGAAGAGGAAAATGGATCCTAGTCTTCAAAGAGTCGGGGGAGAGTAGTTGATTTGTGTGCCATGGAGGGTTGCAATTCATAAAACGACTTTGATCCCGGTAGGGACTGCAATAATTATTGTGGCTGCTGTAAAGTAGGCTCGTGTGTCTACATCTATTCCTACTGTGAATATGTGATGTGCCCAGACAATAAATCCTAGGAACTAAATTGCTAATATTGCATAAATTATTCCTAATGCACCAAACATATCTTTTTTTCCTCTTTCTTGAGTAACAATATGGGAAATTATACCAAATCCTGGGAGGATTAAAATATATACTTCTGGGTGACCAAAAAATCAAAATAGATGTTGATATAGAATAGGGTCCCCTTCTCCTGTTGGGTCAAAGAAAGAAGTATTAAGATTTCGATCTGTTAATAGTATTGTAATGGCTCCGGCTAGCACGGGTAATGATAATAGCAGTAAAATAGCTGTAATTATGACGGATCATACAAATAAGGGAATTCGTTCTGTTGTTATTCCTGGTGCTCGCATGTTAATTACAGTTGTAATAAAATTTACGGCTCCTAAAATTAAGGATACCTCGGCGAGGTGAAGGGAGAAAATTGATAAATCAACTGATCTCCCAGCATGGGCGATTGCGTTTGATAGGGGAGGATAGACAGTTCAGCCAGTTCCTGCACCGTTCTCTACAATTCTTCCAGTTAATAGGAGAGTAAGCGACGGGGGAAGAAGTCAAAATCTTATATTATTAAGGCGGGGGAAGGCTATATCAGGGGCTCCTAGTAATAATTTTACTAATCAATTACCAAATCCCCCGATTATGATGGGTATAACTATGAAGAAAATTATAATAAAGGCATGGGCTGTCACGATTACGTTATAAATTTGGTAGGTACCAATTAGGCTGCCTGGGCGTCCTAATTCGGCACGAATTAATAATCTTAGGGAGGTTCCTACTATTCCTGACCATTATCCAAAGATTAGATATATTGTGCCAATATCTTTGTGGTTTGTGGAAAATAATCATCGTTGCAAGGTGAATATTGGTCATAATTAGACAGGATGGCTGAAATATTAGGTAATAGATTGTAAATCTATGGATGGAATTATTGTTCCTCTTGTAATAGAAGATAGGGGTTTTATGGTCAATAGTTATGATACTAGATTGCAAGTCTGGGGAAGTGCAGGGAAGCATTAAGACCTAAAGATTTTCTTTATGGGAGACTTTGAAGGTCACTAATTTGTTGTTAACTTAAGGCCTTAGTTTTAATAGCTTAAAGTTAAAATTGATGGGGAAATTAAAAGGCCTGTTAAGGTGAGAGAGGTAATTGTTAGTCTAATTACTTCTTGTCATTTTTGATGGGAGATTTTTGTTCAAGTTTGGGTGGTGTTAGTTAAAGTAAAGGCTGAGTATGCAATTCGTATATAATAGTGTAGGGTGATTAAGGCTATTACGATTATGATTATGAGGGGAGTAATAAATAATATTTGGGTTATATTTGTAATAACAATTCATTTCGGAAGAAATCCTAGAAATGGGGGAAGGCGGTAGTAAAGATTGCAAGTTTTGTAGTTGGGTGAATTTTATATAAGAAGATTTGATTTAAGTAGTAAATGTTGGTTATTTGAAATAGTAGTGTAATTGCTGCGGTTAGGGTGGTGTAGATAATTAGCTATAAGAATCATCCTGTGTTGTCGTATATAATTGCTCTTAAAAGTCAGCCTATATGAGCAATTGAGGAGAAGGCTATAATTTTCCGCAAGGAGGTTTGGTTAAGTCCTCCAATTGCTCCAATTGTTACTGATGAAATAATTAGTAAGAATATAGTGCTTGGGGTAATTATTACGTAGGATATAAGGGCCAGGGGGGGCTAATTTTTGCCATCTTATTAGTAATAAGCAATTTGTTCAACTTATTCCTTCCATTACTTCTACTAGTCAAAAAGGAAGGGGCGCTGCTCCTCATTTGAGGGCTAGGGAGGTTGTTATAGTTAAGTTGCTGATGCTTGTTATCGGGGGGTTGTGGTGTAAAAGTATTATGATGGCTGAGAGAAGGACTATTGAGGCTAAGGCTTGAATTAGGACATATTTTAGCGCGTATTCGTTGATTATTGGTTTTTGAGGTTACGGGGATAAAGGATAGATGGTTAATTTCTAACCCTATTCAAGCTCCGTATCAGGAAGTTGATGATACGGAGATTAGTGATCCTACAATTAATGTTAGTATGAACATTAATACTTTAGGATTGGTGAGCATTAGAAAGAGAAGGAGTAATTTGGAACCTTCATTGGCGGGGTATGAGCCCATTAGCTTTGTTAGCTTATCTTTCTTTTATATTTTAATGTAAGGTGCATGCCAACTTTTGATGTTGAATGGGAAAGTTTAATTCTTTCATGCATAGACTAGTAGAAATAATGAAAGTATGCGGAATACATTATTTATCCTATCACGATAACTCTTTTAATTCAGGCATTTCATTTATTTTTTAGAAAAATAAAAAGTTATTGGTTAAAATAATTAGTGCGTGTTTTGGGTTTAGTGTAGTATAAATAGGATGAGGATGTGTAAAAGTATAATAAAAGCTACAGAATAGATTATACCTTAATTAATAGCTATATTACCGGCTATATAAATAAATAACGTACACACGCTACCATTATCTACTAGTGTTTGCAGCATATGCTCTTGGAGGTTTTAAATATATATTTTAGAATACAATAAATGAAAAAAAGTGTATTCTAAAACATATATGTGCGCGGAGCGCAGGTGAGTTATTGTTGGTGGGATTTTGGCGACTATAATATTCTAATTTTTGTTGTTTTTGGCGAATGATCTTTAATCATTTAATGTTTATAATTTTATAATTGTTATATAGAGTTTTATTCTGGCTTGTTTTTCTTTTATATGATTTTTGTACATGTATTGTTTTGAAATAAGGGATAGTTAATAGTATTTTAATTTTGGGAGTTAAAATAAATAAAAGTAGGTTAGCAGTGCTTGATTTTATTTGTTTAATGCGAGTTTGAAGTAGGTATTTATATTTGTAAGTTCCGGTGAAATTCGTGCCAGCTGCCGCGGTTAGACGCGGGGTGAAAGGATAAATTAATGATTGTTGTAGTTAGTGTTGCTATTTGATTAGAATTAATATAATTATTTTGTAGGTGAAATTATTATGTTTGTTTATATTCTTTTTTCTGAGGCTATGAGAGTGTTGATATAAACTAGGATTAGATACCCTATTATAAATACTATAAAGTTTATATTAAGGTTGGGGTAGTAATAGTTATGTTCTTGAAACCCAAAGAGTTTAGGCGGTATTTTAGTCTATTCAGAGGAACCTGTCCCGTGATCGATAGTCCACGCTGTATTCTTACTTGTTATTGTTTGCACTTTGTATACCGCCGTCGTTTGAAAAGTTTGGAAGTTATTTTCATTATCTGAATTGAGTATAAAATCAGGTCAAGGTTTAGCTGATTAATAAATGGAGATGGGTTACAATAATTTGGTTATAACGGATTTTCATTGAAAAATGAAATGAAGGTGGATTTGAATGTAATTTTGAATTATACTGTTTTGTTGAGTGGGGTCTAAAATATGCACACATCGCCCGTTGCTCTCATTTTTAGGTGAGATAAGTCGTAACATAGTTAGTGTATTGGAAAATGTACTTAGAGTGAGCAAAGTTGAGCTTGTTAATTTAGCTATTCGTTTACACCGAGGAGGTTTCTGTGCAATTCAGATTACTTTGAAAAAGTTAAGGAGATTATTACTGTATAATTTAAAGTTATTTATTTTTAAGTAAAATAATATAAAAGTTATGTTAGTTTGGTATATTTTTATTAATTAAATCGTTTTGAGTAATAGTATATAAAGTACTGTGGGGGAACATTTAAACATTTGAAAATTATTTTTTATAAAGAAAGCTTGAGGGGCTGTACCTTTTGTATCAGGGGATATTTAAGATTTAAATAATATTATTTTGTCCCGAAGCAAATTGAGAGTCAAAGTCGATATGGGGGTGTAGGTTGCAAACTGCTCTTTAATGTCATTTTGGTAATGAGAAGTTAGTCGTTTTTTGTGATATCTGGTTGAGTGGGTAGTTGCATGTAATGCAGTAGTCATGTATATAATATATAGTTTTTAGTTATTTATTTTTTGGCTAATTAGATTCAGGGGGATTTGCTCTTGATTAAGTATTTTTTTCATAACTTGGTAA
>JAGDQP010059276.1:0-12405 GCA_022664845.1 Lepisma saccharinum | reverse complement strand
GCAACCTACACTTGATGGTACACATTTATGCCAAATTTCGTTTATTTAGCTTCAGAGGTTCGACCTGGGTGTTCTACTGTTCTTATATATATATATATGATTTGTCCGCCATATTGGGTTGAAGATGAAGATTTTCTCCAAATTTTGAAATTTTGCAAATTCCCATAATCTACTCTTGATGATACATCAGCATATCAAATTTCATTTGTCTAGCTTCAGTGGTTTGGACTGGGCATACTTTACATATATATATCACATCATCATCACATTCAGCCGTTTTCTATCCACTGCAGGATTAAGGCCTCCCCCTTTTGTTTCCACATATCTCGGTCTGCTGATATCCTCATCCATGTAGCTCCTGAAAAACGCTTGATTTCATCTACCCATCTTACATTTGGACGTCGTCTCGGTCGTTTCTTTTCTCTAGGAATCCACTGTAGTACATTTGTCGTCCACCTTCCATCTGTTCGTCTAGCTATGTGACCGGCCCATCTCCACTTCATCTTCTTCGCAGTCTTGATTACATCCTCTACCTTTGTTTGTACGCGAATCCATTCATTTCTCTTCCTGTCCCTCCTGGTTATTCCTAGCATGCACCTCTCCATTGCTCTTTGTGTGACTCTCAATCGTTGAGTCGTTTGCGCATTCGATGTCCAAGTTTCGCAGCCGTACATCATTACAGGTAAGACACATTGATTATAAACTTGATGTTTTTCCGCAGTTTTTGATTCAAAATGGCGACCTTTTCAAACTTTTTATATATGTAACTTTGTAGAAAATTTACATTGCAAATCCACTCCAATTTTCAATTTTTTTAAAAAAAAAATCTATAAAACCTGCAGGATCTATGCTAAAAACTGCCTTTTAGCCGCCATTTTTTTTGATCGGCGATCCCTCAAGGTCACAAATTTAGCCTTATAGTTAGAACTCCAAGTGCCAAATTAGAAATTTGGAAACTCCTCAACCTTTTGCACCAAAAAACTTTTTCTATGTCTCTAATGACTGGACTAATATCCGTCATCCGATGAGTAGTTATTCATCCTATATCCGATTATCTTCTATCCAAATTTGGTCACCTCTTGTCTTCCCGTTTAGCCAATTCCGTTTCACCTAACGAGGAATTTTGACGTCATCAGTGCACAGCGTTATTATGTTTTTCGAAAATAAATTCCTGTTTTCTTAGTATGTTTGGTTAAACTTTACAGGGCCGATCCAGAAGGGCTGAATATTACAAAAACGTAAGTTTGGTAAACAACAGTAGACTCTATTAATTACGATTTTTTAAAAAATCAACCTGTCCAGCATCTTTTCTCGCTATCGCTACTCGGCATCTTACCATGGATTGGAGCTGTGATTAAGCCAATACATTTTCTTCTATTTACTTTTGACTTCTAGAGTGACCTCTAGAGTGACTTCTACAAATTAATTTCTGTTAATTATTATTATTATACAGCAGCAGTATTTAAGGTTCTAGTAATTAATCATTTATGAATGTATTTATCCATTTAACAAATTTCAGATTATTCAGATGCAATTTAACGCTGAATACTTTACAATAATAATAAGGAGAGGAACGATTTGAGAAGGCATCGGCTAAGGTCTGTACTGAAGATAGCATCCTGTCATATGCATTTTACTACAGTAAAATCCTGAAAAACTCCATTCAGGATGTCCGAACACGGGAATCGAAGCAACGACCTTCTGAAGGCGAAGCCAATGCTTTACCGACTGAGTTACGGACGCTCGGTGAAAGCATACACAAGAACATAAACTATTAACACTGAGCAAGCTAGCTCAGTTGGTAAAGCGTTGGCTCTGTATTCGGAAGGACGTAGATTTATTTTTATTTATTCCGTCTTATTTTAGATTGCAGACTTAAAATCATGCGAACCTTTTCTTTAACTAAATCATCCTACATTTTTTTATTCGCAAGAAATTGGGGAGACAGAAGAGACGTAAGGAAATTGTTCCCTGAAAACAGATATTTTTCCCCTCTCACTTTGGCAAATACAGATTTTCTTTTGGCCATCACTTGCAAAGATGCTGATTGGAACTCCTCGTGACAGCTGGGAAAGATAGCAAGAACAATTTGTTCCTGTATATCGACCTCCTTGCTTGTACGTACCACAGCTCTGCTTGTACTAAGCAGATGTGGAGACAAAATGTTTATTGCAAAGTCTCCGAAAGAATAATTGAAGAACCTGATCTGAGTTGTTCACAATGATTTTAGCGGGCGACCGAAAAGGTCATCATAAATCATTTGGGCACAATACTTTCCCCGCACTCTTGTAACCGTAGTCCAAGTGTTCTTATAACTTCCGTTAAAATTCGCAAGGACAAGCACAATCAAAGATACCCAAGATTTTCAAAGAAACCAACAACAAAGGTATCTTTTTCATCTATATCGTCAAGAATCCACCCAAGCATCTGTTTCACAAACACGATACGATTCTGACACAATGATCAGGACGTTGATTTTGGAGAAAACTTTTATTTATGTATATATATATATATATAAGCCTCCTGCGTAGTCTAGTCGGTAGCGTGCTCGACTTCAATGCGAGAGGTCCAGGCTTCGATTCCCGGTGGGGGTACAAATACTTCGGTGTTTACCCAGCATCATGATGCAATTGGGTAGCCGCTGTGAATAAAAGACAGTGGCGGTCCCAACCCGGCTGGTCAGCGTGGGAGCAGTAGACCAACTCCTACCTCCAGGGAAAGGCCTCATCCAGTAGTGGATCGAACATGGCTATGATTTACTTGTAAACATCTTAACTGAGGATGGTTTTCGTGTCAGGGGATGATAAAAGGAGAAACTACACAGAAACTTTCCGGAATTTCTGGCATGAGAGTCTCTGCATTAGACATATTTCTAAATAAATCTACCTAACATGTAAAATAATCGCCCCCCCCCTCAAATTTCCCCTACGCAATAAATTTCTATTGCTGTTGGTTTTCATGGCCTGATGATGTTTTCATTCGATTCAGCCTACCAAAGAACCTATAAATTGACACTTCACACGCCTATTTCACGCAACAATGGAATTCCAGTACTTTTCCCCTTCCTCCCTCAAAAACACCCTTCCTCCCTAGAATTTGTATGCCCTATTCGGTTTTTTGAACCTCGTGTCTAAGGTAACTTATTACCAAAGTTTCACGAATGCAGGAATTTTTCCATTTTTGGGTCTATTTTTGGTTTAATTTACCTGCACTAAAAACGAGCTAAAACGAGTCGCACGGGCGAGCCAAATATCAAACTCGACCAAAAAACAGTGACTCGACTCGAGAAAATTACCTCTGGCTCGACTCGTGTCCATCCCTATTTGCGTGTATGGTTGAGGAAAAACCTTGGGATACCTCAGTTAGAAAGGTCGGCAGCTGGAATCAATCTCAGGACTCCGAATGCTAAGCCAACGCGTTAGAACATTTTTTAACTTTGTTAACCTTGAGCGGGCTTCACTAGTTCAATTTGATATACCTTTTCAATATGTATAGACTAATATTCTTGGAATTAAGTTAAAATCACACACAAACATTCATGCTCGATTCGTACCACTAAGCCACGGCTCCTCGGTACTGGCAGGATGCGGCCAGGGTCTAAGTTGATGCTATCATCCGGTGTTTGTTGAGGACAAAACCAGGAAAAACTAGTTAAGGTTGCTAAGGGGTGCGAATTAAGGTATTTTTACAGGATCATGATATGTTTTTGATAAGATAATAACGTGATAAATCGAATATAATGCGTTATACGTGTGCCCAAATGCAGACTCCCAGGGGGGATTTCTCTCTCATCCCCCTGTTGATTCGCAAACTGTGTTGCCGTAACTTTGGCGTATCTGACTTCTGTGAATTTGAGTATACTTTACAAACTTAACGGAGTGGTAGAATTTGCGTTAAATTTTTCACTTATAGACTCCAGTATCCAATTTTGCCCAAATGTGTCACGACGTATTCAGATTTATCATTAATAATTGTTTTCTTGTATTTTAAGTGACCATGGAATAGCAAAGTTATGTAAGGTCAGGTTCGCATAAGCAGATAGAAATGCATTTTGAAAGAAAGAAACGAAAGTATAAAGTTGCATAACCGAATTTGACCTTACCCAACCTACCCTAACCTATGGTCTCTCATCTAAGATGGTCTACGAAAAATGGAAGAAAGCAATTACTAACAATAAATATGAGGATATAGAAATGTATTTGGAAAGAAAAGACAAAAAATACTTTATCTGCCGAAATTTGAACTCGGGTTCTTTCACTCAACAAGCCAACGTCTTAACCAATTACCCACGGTCGGAGCTGGTAAATGGGGATTTCGAAGTTCTATGAACATTACAGGTGTCTCACATAACAATGCTACGAAATTTCATTTCCGCGTGGATTACTAGTGCGACCTGCTTCTTCAAGAACTAGGACCCGTTTCGTAGATTTACGATATCACTCTTTTAATCCTGCATTAATCCAAGATATATGTTGGTGCAACAGTGAGTTCTCAAGATAGTGAATTAATTCATGCTTGATCTTCATCTACAAATGAAACAACCTTATTTAACAAAGAGAGGCTCAGCCAGAGATGTCTAAGGGCCGTAACTAAAATTCAAACTTTATCTGAAACTGAGGGTAATTCGCTGACCGTAGCTAGTTTAATGGCTGATTTAACAACACAGTTTTTATGGTCTGCGTAGCTAAATGTCCAACGTATGAGACTATCATTCTCAAGTTCATTGTTTCAATTCCCTGCCTGGATTTCCAATTATCTGCTTCAAGGAATTAAGCGCTGTAAATGATGTTAGCGGTTGCTACTGAATGAGATTTATTCCATGAATGGAGAAAAACGCAAGACAGAGAAAGGCGGCAGATGGAGGATAGGCGAAAACTATATATTAATTTAAAATTTTTCTTTCCTTCTTTTCTCCTCTCTTTTTTCGCTGCTTTCCCCTCTTCTGCCACGCTTTCTCAATCTCTCTCTCTCTCTCTCTCTCTTTGTGCGTATGTGTGTGCGTTTGAACAAATTATTTTTCTTTTGATAATGACGATTTCTGTATGATGTCAATATTATTATTATCTTCTTTCATTGCGTGAATTCCTATCTCTTAGAGCTTAACCTGAATGGAATGGAATGCTTATCTATCTGGTGGTTCTCTAAATGATGATGAACGAATCAATTCTCTCTGCTCCAAATGGAGGAATATACTGGCATGCCATATTTTGGCGCATATATACTGTCATGTTGATTGTCTGACTATTGGGCGTACAGTGAAAAAATTCTCCTGGAGGAGAGAACTATTATTTCTTACAACTCCAACTTCCATTTATTTTTGTAAATGACTGTACAAGAACTCAAGTGAAAATAATACTTTCAGTATTACTAGCGATATTGTTGTTACTTGTTTCTTTTGTATTTATGGAACGCAATGAATACTTTCGTCTTCCTACCTTGGTTTACAGTTTTATTACCCAGGATCACGAATAGTTATGAATGTACCAGGTGCGTAAATATGAAACCGGAATTTATGTACAGAAAAGACACAGTGATTGGATGACAATGCTAAGAACTATTTTATTCGAAGTATTGGACATCGCTAGCGATATATTTCTGCCATGGTTCCGGCAATGTGTGGATGACAGACCAAAAAGAACTGTGCCTCTTGTGCAGCAAACCGGTCATCAAGCCATTTTCGTACATTTTCGTAAGATGTGAAGTGCTGGTCAGCAAGTACGTGTCCCATGGATGCAAATAAGTGAAACTCGGAAGGTGCCAAGCCTGGTGAGAGCCGCATGTGGAAGGATTTCTCAGCCAAACGTCGCAATCGTTTCCTGGACCGGTTTTGCTATGTGGGAAGGTGCAATATCGTGAAGCACAATCACTTTATGTTGCCTTTGGTCATATTCTGGTCGTTTTTCACGCAACGCTTGATGCAAATCGATTATTTGTTGTCGGTAACGTTGGGTATTAACGGTGTCGCCAGGTTTCAGCAGTTCATACGGTAATAGATCACAACCTTCTGATCCCACCAAACAGAAAGCATTGTCTTCCGTCCATAGTGATTTGGTCTTGCAGTCGATGTCGCCGGTTCACCTGGATTTACCCATGATCTTTTACGCTTAAGATTCTCGAAATAGATCCACTTTTCGTCACCAGTCACAATTCGATGGAGAAATGATTTCCCTTTGTACCTGGCGAGCAGAATTTCGCAAGTGGATTTTCGGTTTTTCTGCTGTCGTTCAGTCAATGCATGTTTAATCCATTTTCCCACCTTCTGAATCTTGCCCATGGCTTTTAAACGTATGGAAACTGCTTTTCGTGTCACATTTAATTGATCCGCGAGTTGTTGTTGCGTTTAAGCATCATCCTCATCCAACAAAGCTTGCAATTCGCTGTCTGCAAACTTTTTCGGTGGTCTTCCACATTCTTCGTTTCTCACGTCAAAATCGCCATGTTTAATTTTTTTAAACCACGCATAACACTGTGACTTACCAAGAGCATGATCGCCGTAAGCTTCGACAAGCATGCGATGCGATTCTACAGCAGTTTTCTTCAAATGGTAACAAAAGATCAATGCTGTCCGCACATCGTAGTTTGTGGGTACAAATTGTGCCATGTTCAACGCTATTAAACACTACACTAGGACATGGAAACTTGTCTGGTTGTGAGTTGCAAATCGTTATCAGCAGTCAAAACAAGCAAGTAGCGCCAAGAACGCAGTTTTATGGTAACCACAGTGACAGCTAACGCCGTCTATGCACAAATTCCGGTTTCATATTTACACACCTGGTAAAGTCAAATATCAATAAAAAGGAATGGTATAATCAGAGAAACCTTTTCTCCCCTATTCAGTGGTGTAGTGGTAAAATGAATAGTACCAGGGCGGTCCCCTCCCTTCGGTGTTTTCTTAGAGCGGACATACCTGATTTATGGGGTAGCGGTATAATTGTTCCTCTCTATAAAAGAAAGGTAATGCTCAGGACCCTAACAATTACAGAGGAATAACACTGTTACCGGTTTTAGGCAAAATTTACACGAAAATACTGGTCACAATGGGCAGACTATCACAATCGAGTATCTCCACTTCAAGCAGGGTTCCGGAAAGGCTACAGTACTACGGATAATATAATGGTGTTGCGCACTTTAATTGAGAAGGCATTAACAAAGAAAAGAGGCAGATTGTTCAGCTGCTTTGTGGATTTCGAGAAAGCTTTTGACACCATAAGCAGAAATGCCTTACTGCATAAACTAAAACTATACGGGATGTCACTACAAACACTCCAAAGACTCGAAAAAATATACACCAGGGTTGATTTTTGTGTAAGAAACGGGCAAAACAAAATATCTGAGCCAATACCATCTTATAGGCTTACGACAGGGGTGCCAACTTTCTCCCATACTTTTTAATTTATTTATCGATGATGTAGTGGAAGTGCTAAGCGAAACCGATAGTCACCCCCCCCTCTCATAGGGAAAACACCAATCCCAGTACTGTTATATGCGGACGACTAGTCAATCTTGTCACAAACAGTAATCGGTTTACAGAGAGCATTAAATGCACTAGAAACGTACTGTATAGAATGGAAGCTTAAAGTAAATGTGAATAAAACCAAGGTAGTCGTATTCAAAAAGGGACTCAAACTAGCAAAAGACGAGCGATGGTTATATCAGGGGAGGAAACTAGAAATAGCTAAAACTTTTAAATACTTGGGAGTGAATTTATCATACAATGGGACCTGGGTCGACCATCAGAGACGAGTGGCAGCTATAGCTGAAAAAGGCCTGTACGCAGCACGCAAAGCCCTGAATAGACACAACAGCATTTCGTTTAAATTGGCCACACGTACCTTCAATACATTACTTCAACCAATACTTCCGTACGGGTGTGAAGTATGGGGCACCAACTGTGTTGCTAACGTAATTAATAAGGCAGGAACAAAGTTCATAAAACAAATATTGGGGTTAGCGCAATCCGCACCCAATAGTGCGGTCTTGCTAGAAACAGGGAGGTATCCCATAAGCTCAGTTATAAAAATGCGTGTTTTAAAATATTGACTGAATTTATGCGAAATAAAAAATAGGAGGGAAATTCAAAAACCGTGTCTTGATTACCAAATGAAACAGAGAAGCACTAACTCGTGGATCCTAGGAGTAATGGGACTCTTACAGGAAATAAATATGCTCGAATTACTGGAGGTAAGAAACGGAAAGTCAAAAGACATATTTAAAGTCATTCAACATAAAATAGTATCGACCACAGTTGGAAACCTAAAAACCGATTGCGAAACTAAACGGTCTTTGGCAACGTACGTGAAAATTAAAACAAATATTGGGGCAGAAAAATATCTTGAGTTAGGAAGGGGGCAAAGACGTGCTTTAGCAATGTTTCGCATGGGCGTGTATAAATGGAAAAGTGTGAAAGATGAATCCGGGAACTATTTGTGCAGTCTGTGTGGAGAAATCGAAAATGAAAAACATATTCTATTTGATTGTAAGGAGCTACATGAACATCGTGGCTGGTGGTGGGATGGGGATAGCATACATGGGAAAATCACGGAATTATACAAAACACTAAATGAGACCGACATTCAGAAGTTAATAGACCTCGTCAGATTTTTGCAGGTTTTCTTCTCCTTGAGAGAACAAGCTTTAAAAAGCGTTGATAACAACCATTCATCCTCTACCCAACCATAAGAAAGTAAAAAAAAAAAAGAGCATTGTTTGCAATAATAGTATTCCATATGTTTGTATCTAATATGCTGTGTAGAAAGTTTGAGTACTTATCACAATTTTTGCAGAAATGTATTATGGGCCATAGACCTTCAATGCAAATAAAAATAAATATAGACATCTTCGTATCACTAACGCGTCTGTTTCGAGACATTCAAGAATAGAGTGGCACATATTCGATTTTCATAAGGTAAATAAATGTTATCGTAACTTTCCAATTTCTCCCATAATGCAGGAAATACAGAATTCCAATTTGTTGTATAAATAAAAGCATATCGTCGTCGGAACTGCAATACCCCCCATCAATTTTTCAGGAAGGCCAAAAAACCGGTTTCTGTAGTACAGTCTTGAATACAATTTAGATACTTTAAAGTTATATCTCAAAAAGTAAAAGCTATTTTAACATTAAATTTTTCTACCGTATGCAGAGTACACAGAACTATAAACTGGTACAAAAACATGAAAAGCTAAAACTTGCCACATAGGGGGTATTGCAGTTCCGACGACGATATTCTGATGTGCAACGTGCATATTAAAATCTTTAAAATAGAGGACAAATCAAAGGTTAAATATAAAGCATTATGTAAACTCATTTTCGTATTATGTAAACGTATTAGTGCAAAAAAAACAACAACAAAAAAAAAACTGCATGACTGCATGTTCAGCATGACTGCATAACAAATTGAATCTTTATTCACCTATCACAAGAATTTCCATGTTCCCCTCTCCTCCTCTTCCGCACACTGGCGAGTTCTGGTGTGATTCGCTGAACGGTGGTGCAGTAACCAAGAAGTAATGTAGGGGCAGGTGTTCCATTTAGAAAGTGGTGGTCCATTCAATTTTATAAACATCCCACATGAAACATTCTGTATCAGTAGTTTTGCTCTAAGTTTATTTACAATTATGTGCATTGCACTGAATCCACGTTCACACTCAGCTGTACTTCATGGTATTGACTGAACTGCACTTGTTAAGGGGAGCAGGATGTTCGGAACTTTCTTTTCGCCTTCGTCTAAGTATTTCCGAAAACCATTCTAAGTATTGTTCTTACATTAAAGAGACGAAATTGTGAACACATTCTCATTACACTCTCTTCACCGTACCTCAGATTATTTTCAGTCTTCCGGTCACATGTCAGGACTTAGAACTTCAAAATCCACCAGCAGTTTCTTATAAAATTCACATTCATTTTCACCTGTCTTACTCTCAGTTTGGCGACGACATGAAGCAACAGTGGTGAAACAACGAGCACTGAGATTGTTGATAATACTTGTAAGGAACTGCTGTCTATTTATGCAAACTATTTTCTTGTTACTTTTAAGCAAAGTCCTGAGTAAGTCATGCTTTCTGAAGCTTTCATTGACTCTTTTTCTTTTTGTCCTGGATTTTCTTTAAATGTTTCAATAACTCTGATGCAGTGGCGTCTCGAGGGCTTGAAAGATGGTAGTTCACAACCAGTGATTCCGCCAGACCCTCACACACTGTGTGTGTGTGGGGTCACCCTACCAAATTCTCGAACGCACCTAACTACAAATTATTACGGTAACAATCGATAGAATCCATGCAAAACTACACCCAATTTTTACTTTAAACTTCTCAAAATTGAAAATCCAGGTAGAGTCCCTGCTCCTAAGAGCAACGAGGAAAATACAAGAACAAGAAACGCATCGTTCGATAGCTTGATTTCTAAATGTGTTAAGTACAGAATAGAACTATAGCTTTCCATAACTTATTCACACTCCGTATTCAGTTAAGAAAAAAAAAGGAAACTCCAAACATAAAAATACGTGTTTTGAAATATCCAGGTACGAAAGGTCGACAGTGCAGCGGCGAATGTATCTTAGAGCGATTTTCCACGAGAATAAGACAATTGAAAATTGACGGCCAAACTGTCGCACTTGCAGTAAATATACAAATAAGCAAAAATAAGAAATTGCATATATCCTTATTTTTGTTTGTATATGAAATCCATTCTTCTGTTTTAAACATAAAAAAACACCCACTTAATTCGATGATTAATATCACAAAATAACTCTCAAAAGTATACAATATTTTATCCTTTTTGTTAAAAGGTACCTGAAGACTGTGATTGGTGAATATAAATTACATAGATCTACCTCTTTACCCCAGAATATTACAAAATATCTCACAAAATCCGAAAATCACAATATGTTCTCTCTTCAGATCTCGTGTTTTGGCGCTTTTATAGGTATGAGGGGGTTGGTCGAGTAGTATCATCGCCCTAAATTGCTTCCTTAAAGTAAGTTGAGCGCAGAAACCCGCGAATTTATTATGCACTGGTCTACTGGAATGCATTGAAAAACACATTTTTTTTTTCATATTGATAAATCTTTAATATCCAAACGAACAAACCAGTTCCGAGAATCCCTTCAATTTCTCGCACGACACACTAGAAAAATATTGTTTAACGTTTACGTAATGTTGCAAACTGCACGATACTGTTAATTTGATCTTCGTTTATAACTCATACAACTTTATGTAAATAGAGATGCAACATTATGTTATTTAAGCATTTAATATATTTTTCCATAAATGGTTTATTTTGTACTTTGAGATGCTGGCATGTAATGAACGTTTATCCTTGTGTCTGCCAGAATATTTGATTACATTTTAACACGAGAATGGGTGGAAAAGTCAAGGAGAGTTAGCAACAGTGGTCACTGCTGTGCTTCTGCTGTCTTCGTTCACATTCGGATTGTGCACGTTGAGGTCCCTTAAATACACAAGGTTATGAGTTAGGCCTAACGCCACTTAAGTGTATGTGGGGCAACGAGCGCACAACAGATATGTGAACGCGAAACGAATTGGATAGTACCCACAACGTGATAAAGGAACTGTATACATATGCCTCAGTGTAACAATTGAAAATTTGGTATGTTTTTAAATTTCTCCATAAGAAACAATCTGAGACGAAAATATAATAATAATTCTAAAATAGTGGGCAGTTCACGTGCTCCTGTGAACGTTGATACGCGACGTCACTGCTCTGATGGTTTTTCTGATTAATTTATCAGCGCGAGTTACAGTAACTTTTCTCTCCTGCAGCTGCAAAGACAAATTTGACAACTCTTCCACCACATCATACATCAAAGCTAGATCCTTCAAAAACTCTATTGATTCCATGAGTAATAACATACCGTGTATTTTTTTTTCTTTCATTCAGTGATCTAGCACCATCATTGGCAGCAGTTTCGAAAAAAGTCATCAATGCTACATGCGAATCCCATACTGCAGAAACTGATCTAAAGCTGCTCGAAACCCACCGCGAATCTAATACAAAGTGTACAATTTTGTGTAATTGTACACTTACAGAAGCTGCGACTCTTTTCAGTTCATCCATTTGTTTTGGTGATTGGTTGAATAAAGCGTACAATGCGTCCATGAAACTTTCGAAGTGATTTATAGCATTTATATCAGGAACAGAATCGTGAACAGTAAGTTCGAGTCGATGATTAAACAGTGCCATATAATAATATTTGGTTGTTGCAACTTGTCCTTAAGAAGTTTACCAACACCAGAGGACCTACCAACCATCACATTTGCCCCATCACAAGCAATGCAAATTAGGTTTTTCCGAAGAAACGTGTATCTTAACCTGTAAGAATACAAATAATTTCATTGTCTATTGTGTTTGCTTTCTGATCACTGAGAGTTACTAAATCAAGAAAA
>JAGDQP010059273.1:0-12405 GCA_022664845.1 Lepisma saccharinum | reverse complement strand
CTTATGGGTGGATGGATACACTGACTGACCTTGTTAAAAGTCCCTGAGTTCGAGAATAAAACCTGTCGAAGAATTTAAAGCTTGCAAAATGAAGTACAAAACGCAGTCTCTCTGATTTAATTGTTACGGTCACAAACTTTAGATTGCACTAGAAAGACACACCTTCGAGATGTGACGGTGTGATTGAAGGTTTTCTCTCAGTTTTGCACTTTAGAAACGAATGTTTGAGCTCCTATATTCCATCTTTAACTCATTTAGGAAAGACACGTTTTCTAAACTTGGTTTATACCTTTCAAAACTTCGTAAACACCGAAATAGATGTCCTTATGAATTGTAACAATTGATTTCTTTCAGTTAAGTGGAAAATTTTCTTACGTTGTACTTTTGTTACATCGTCCAAATCCAGAAAGAAAAAATTATTCCGTTCAATCCTTGGCGTGCTTTTATTCTATGTACAAATACGTATATGTGTATGTTGTGTGCTCCGTTCATTCTCACGCTCTTATTATCATGTACCTCCAATACCAGGTCAAGTCGCCAATTTCAGTTTTGATAACATCACCGTATATATATGTGCGCGCGTGTTGTTTGTCAATATTACATAATTGCAATTTATATGCAAGCAATTAATTACCGGTTGATATAATGGATGGTTGTTTGTAATTATCCATCCTTCCAGAAGCGTCTCTGATAGCTGCGTATTTTATTTTAGAATAATGATGTAAATGTTATTTTGATGACATCTAGTTAATTACCCAGCACTTCATGCAAAATAATTTTAATATTTCGGTAGCATAGTTTTTTTCGTTGTTGTGGTGAAATTGTATTATGAGTATTTATTGCCGTTGGTACTGTCACATACCTATCGATATGTTGTCCATATTTATAAACAATTTCCATATTTTAATTTGCAGTGAATTACCATATTTTATTAGGTGATGATTTGAAAGTGACTGTAAATTAAAGACTATATTGTATGATTATCTGTTCATTATTTCTCCTGATAATTGTAAGGGGAATAAATCGAGCGTTCCATTTTATTTTTAAATATCTTGAGTCATCTCATTTTCCGTACGAGCAGTGCCGGATTCAATCCCTGTGGGAGTGTCACCCCCAAATCCTCGAGAGCACCTCTCAACGTTGAAATTTTTATGATAAAATTGATAGAAACCGTGCAAAAACACTTACACCTTCCCAATTTTGACTTTAAACCCCCGAAAACTGAAAACCTTGGCGGAATCCATAGTTTAAACTTAGACCCCGTGTTAAACCGCACGTAGAAAGTTTTGTTGAAGAGCTACCTGGACTTAAACCTGCTACTTCGCGTGAACAAAAACACCATGCTTAAACCCTGTACTTGATCGGCATTGTATTATGGTACACTTCAGCGAAATATTTAATTGAAACGGGAATATTGAGATGTTTTTTTTCTTTTACAAACTCGTAAGAGCTTCTTTACACAAAAGAGCTCGGATAGTTATCGCGAGAAAATTCATCCTAACAGTAAGTACATTTGATAGAAACTAGCTTAAATAAGGCGCTATGGACTACATTCAGAGGAAACTCTATGCCTCAAAATTTTCTAGTTGGGACACGTTGTAAGGCTTTTAATTTTCCAGCTTTTTGGATAGATGTCAAATGATATGTGAAACACTGAGCTTTCTTAACCCCAACTTGCCATTTCCTCATGTTGAAATCAGTTAACAAAAGTCTGCGGTGTGCACCTAACTGAGAATGTGGGAATGCCAAGAATCTAACATATCACAGACTGACTTATGTTTTACCACAAACTTCAAACTTCTTCACTAAAAATTAGTATACAATGCCATTATTGCAACTCTCGCCGAAACGATCCTGAACTGAGGTCTCTTATGCGGGCGGAAAATTTCAGTCAACAAGGCCTGTGATACGTAGTTTGGTATATGATATCCTTTTCTGTTATTACAAAATAGGTCCCTTGTTTTTAGCATATAGTAAAAATCAAGCTGGATTATATGTATATAACCCAGCTTATATATATATAATGTGTGTTTGCAGTTCATATGTTTCTTTAATTCGAAATTCTACATACACACACAAACACGCACACGTTGCGAGAATAGTCAAACATGCATGTTTGTTGCATATAATTGTGACTTCCGCATTCAATGAACATGCCTATAAGTACGAATTTATAGCCAATTACGTTGACTTTACGACTGCAACGTCCTGTTCACAAAACTAGATTTCGAAGCAGGGTAGCTTAACGATAACGGATGGGGTAAACGAGGAGCATGTTAACGAGCCACCGTTTCAGGATAGTTCATTGCATATATACTCAACAACGCATGATATCGTTAAAACGCCAAATGCATTGAACCCACAAGCAATGCAAATTGTTCGATAGTGCGTCGTCCATCTTCCAACTGTACACAACCTTGTTTGTGGGTGACTGGGTAGGGAGTCTCTCTCTCTCTATACTCATTATAAGTCTGTTGACAGCAGGTCGCTTTTCACTTGTCACATATTCTGGTGAGTTGTTTATGTTGTTTTCCCCATTTTGTAATTTATGTAAACTACGTTTGTTTTTTTACGTATTCGCTTTAATTTTTAAGCTGACCATGTAGAAATATTTGTAATTATTTTCGTATGAAAGGGATAGAGAAAAATTGGCTTGAACTCGAATAGTTCTTAGAAATCATCTTATTTTGTTAAGTGAGATTATATCAACTCTATAGACAACTGCAGTCTGGCTCAGTTCTCAGGGATGACGTCCCTGTGTGAGCATAGCATCCAGAGCAAACAGCTGTCAAGGTAAGTATCATCTCGACATTCGACTGGTGAAACTGAAAGCCTGGAGACCCTCAATCACGGTGAACAGAACTATCAGGTTCGCACCTGCCTACCTCCCCAGTGCCACAAGTAGACAAAAACCTTCACCACTGGATCACGGAATATGACTATATAGTGTGTTCTTAATTCTTTTGGTCACTAATGATGGTAAATGAGGTTCCTGCTAGATTACTGTTATGAGTTAGGTATTCGTTCTTGACTTGAAGAATAAACCACTTTATCCTTGTGATTCTATGCTTATAGTTTCTTTTCTTGCTTCGGAGTGCTACTCAATTCCAAATCTAATGATTGTATATGACAGTTTCAAATACTTGAAATATAATGATATTGTGCTTGCTTTCTGTGCGCGTTGTCAGGGTTAAGTCCCCGCTGGGGTCCATTGAACGGAGTGGTTCGAAGTTCACTTCACTTCACTGTAGGTCCAGTCCTTAGAAGCTTGTTCATGACGTTAATAACAATTCAATCAATGAACCAGTCCAAGATTCACTTTAACTAGAGTTTTGTAAAGGTAGGTTCAATAAATAAGGTAACATGTGAATTTCTGAACATACCTTGATGAACAGAAATTTAGAACTACGTCCAGACATACATGGATACGAACACCGTGTTTCCACATAGTCACCAAAGTTGCCCAAGCACTTTTTCCACCTATTTCGTCTAATGCATCCATGCCGTCGAAAAAGAATTTTGTGTCAGGGACCTCCACCCAGGCGATGACATTTTGATGTACGTTGTCAACAGTATGAAATCGTTTGCCACAGATGTGTTTTGAAGGGCCCAAGAAGATTGTAGTGACCAGGCGCCAGGTCAGGGCCACAGGAAGCGGGTTCCAAAACGTTGTAGTGGAAGTTGGCTATACGGGGTCAAGTGAGTTGGACGGTGTGATGTCTTTCATTGTCGTGCAAGAAAATGACAGGCTTTCTTAACGCTCCTGGTCTCTTTCGGCGGACAGTTTGTTCATAGTCTTAACAACTGTTCAGCTGTCACAGTGCTGTCGTTGGGAAGGAATTCATTGGGAACTATTCCCAGATTGTCCCAGAACACAGTTGTCTAGATTGACGATACTGTCTTAAACTCCTTTGGGGGGGGGGGATATTTCCATGTCCTGCTAACCCCCTTTGGGTTTAGGTGTCCACAGGCTCACAGGGATTTCATCACCGGTAATGATGCGACGGAAAAGTGTTAGTGTTGTTGCTGGTAGCGTTGCAAAGATATATTAGTGACCTATTCATTTGTGTTTGTCCGCCACTGTAAGTATTTTCGGTGGCCATTGACCACAAACTTTTATGTATCCAAGGAGCCCATACATAATATTGAACACATTCAGCACACATACCAGACGAAATATGCAGTTCCTCGGCAATGTCTCAGTTTCTCATTCGTTGTCGTCCTGTATCGTTTATTGCGTTTCTCGTCTTTTTTTGATGTTGATAGCTGGTCTAGCCGCTGTTCATCACTCATGTCTGGTCTCCCATTTGCAAACGCATTACACCTCCACTTGTTTCATGACGAATCGCTACGCAACAGTGAAATGTCACTTCGGACTCACGTTTGACCAGGTCCTCAGACGTCTTGCTGTTTTTATCACTGTTCCACTTGAACTAGTTTCACGGCGCTACGCCCTGCGTTGTCATAAGTTCTCAGTATCTGCAGCAGATCTAAATTATTATGATATTAATCTTGTTAATTTCAATTGTATAGACCTTATTAATTAAATTAAACTTGCGTTAACAAGCACATTATTTTACATGGATCCAACTTTAAAGTCTACCAAAGAATTCACTAGTTAATACATAATCTCAGTTCGCTTTATTATGGCTGTATGATGCTATTGTTTTCAGATGTGATAAGTTCTGATATCGTTGTTACACGCACCCAATCGTCCTTTTTGTACACAGTACAATTTTACATCATTGTTTAGGTGAAGTGTTGCTAAAAAAACCTTTGTAGCTAAAGATTGAAGTCTTGTTATTAGAACTTATTACTTGTAAATAAGAGCAAATAGTCTGAAACAAACATTTAGATCACAACGCCCCTTATTCTATTGATCTTTATTAATAGCCTTGTGTGTTGTTGAATTATGGGCATTCAGAAAGAGAAACAACTTTACAAACTTTCACGTCCATTTGTCTCCCTTTCTCTCTCTCTCTCTCTCTCTCTCTCTCTCTCTCTCTCTCTAGTGTTTGTCTTTGATGTGTGTGCGTGGGTGTGAATGAATGCGATTGTAATGAATGTATGCTTAACACTAACACAATTCACATTCTGTTGTTATGGATTCTAGGGAAGTGAATGCTTTGGCATGTTTCCTCCATTGATTCTGTGTGAGTTGTTTTTTAGCGGTCCTTTGTGTGTTTGTGTTCTGTCGGGAAGAACAAATAGCACAGTGATTGATTATTGTTTGTCTGTTATTTTTCTCCCCTTTTGTGCTTTGCATGCGATTTGATCACAAAATTGGCAGCAGAAAAGGTGGACGAAAAGTCATGCCTAACAGTAACAGAAAAGTTTGAAAGAGTTCAGTCCCGGCCTGTCAGTCCAAAGCAAGATCGTTCAGACAATCTAAAGTTGACGAAAACGTATTTCACGAATATAAATTATCGGCACTTCTTTTCTGTGGCTTCTAATAATAATGGCTAATCATACAGCACGGACTGCCAGTAGTGCGCCAAAAAATGAGTATACAAGCAAGATTACAATGAAGTTTAACATTTACAGTTAATAAGAAATAACATGCTTACAACTCAATGAAATACAAATTAGTAATTTTGATAAAAATACACACTAATAAAATATTACATAAAAATGGCTACAATGCAAACACAGAATAATAATACAAGAATAAAAACACAGTAAACAAGCATGTAGTATCTGTAATAGATAAGGTTCAAAATAGCCATAAAGAGATCAGCAACACAAAGAAATGAAATACTACTACTAATAATAATAATAAATGGTTTCAAAATTATTTAAAAAAATAGAAATCGGTGTCGTTTAAACAAAGTTTCCCTATCGTTGTGAATGGGCGATCTTCATATTTTTCAGTAATGAATAACTTTTAAAGCAAACCATGAGGTTGTTGCAGGCCTGTAATAGGGAGGGGCTGGGGGTACGGGCCCGACCTAAAATTTTATTGGACCCACATGAAAATCTACTTTTATGTTCGTGTGTAAATGGGAGAGAAAATAAAATATCGTGACCCTTGATGCCCTTAAATTTGTCGTATCCCCCTCCCCAAACAGTGAATTGTTTCACCTACAACACACTAACGAAATGGATATTTCAATTTTGTAACTTTGCTCTTACAACAGTGGATGATAAGTTACTTCCATTTTCAGATTCTAGTGGGTTTTTTTAATCACAGAGAAAAAATATACATATACAAAGAAAGAAACGACGAAAGCACACATTGGTTGCAACCACATCTGCCATTTCCATCTCAGCTCTTGGTAACGAAAATAAAGTAATTGTTTCGCTCAGCGTACGTGTGCGTGTATGCGTGAGTTTTGTCTGTGTGTGTGGTGACTGGTTGGTTGGTAGTGGTTGTACTTTCTATTACATAATTGGACAACTTCAAAAGTTGATGTATAAACACTGAGTGTGTTGGCAGGTGGAATAGACAGTTTCCTCCGCCTCCCCTTTCCCCTCACTGCCTGAAAAGTTTAAATTAGTTGTAGTTGTCGTGTGTCTGTACTTGTGAATGAAAACCGATTTTCTTTTGCTACCGTCCGTGCCCAGCTGCATCCCGAACAGTTTAATTATTCCTCTTGGATACTACTGATAGTGCTTTGCAAATTTCTCTTTAATTAATTATTATTGATTATTTAAATTTCTATGCCGGTTGGCAACATTGTCTTTGGAAACACTGAGTTGCACAAAGAAAAGAAAAAAAACTTAATTGGGATATTGATTTGAGGATGAAGTTGCATAAAATTTGACGTCATCATCTTCCTTTTATGTTCACTTTTGTTGTACTTCTTGACCAGATACACGTATTAAGGTGTTTAAGATTTCTTTTGTTTCTGTGTATGTGTGTTTGGTTGTACAGTTGTGGACAAAAATATTGTCGTATGTTTTTAAACAATATTTCCCAAACTCTCAAACTAACGAAATTAAAATTAGGTTAGGATTAATAGTTCTCATTGCAATACAAAAATATCACTCTCCTCAAAAAGATAAATTGAAGGAACTATATATCTTGGTAGATTTTTGGTCTTCAGAATTTTTTGTCGAAGAAAAATTATATTTTTCCAAATATTGCACTCATGTAGCTACACATCAGGACAATTTTTTCCTCAGTAGTACGTCATGTGATTGTGTATATGCCTGTAAGTCAACAAATTTACACAATGTTTCAATATGTTTACTTTTGAAATAAGGAAAGTCAGTTATAGACATGCGACAAAACTTCTGTCCATGGCTTTATATTAATCAATGTACTAAATATACTAAAATATGCTTAAATACGCAATAAGAGTGTACTAAATAGTTTTTATCTACTGAAATATTAACCAGTTTTTAAGAAGTAAACGTATTTCCTTTAGATCAAGGTTTTTCAAATGGTGGTCCGTGGGGCACTATTCTCCCCGCATGGTTATTTCTGTTTACCGCTATGAAAATAATCACACATGAAGTTTCTTTTTTAAGTATCGAATAACATTAGAAAATACAAATTTCTTTCAGGTTTATATTGATATTTTAATTTTACATTTCACATCTGGTTTTGGTATAATTTTCTCCGTGTTGATTGTCAGAGTATTCCAAAATGCACTTAAAAGTTTTGTTCCCCCTCTGTATATTATTCTGAATTCAACCATGTTCATGTATGAGGGTTGTTTTTAAAGTAAGACTCGTTTGCATACACTAAGAATGCAATTCGATGCTTTAAACTGCAATCTGGCCGGGATAGTGCCTTAACTTGTCTGTGATGCTATTATTCAGCTTTAGAGTTTTTCGGTGCGCCAGACGGATTTTCTCAGCGTTTTCTTAACCATGTCGAGCGTCAGTTCCACTGATTGCGAGGTGTCATCTGTGATTAGTTTTTTATTAAATAATAATAATCGTCCATTTGAAATTCATTGACAGCTAGTTCAAGTGTATCGGGAAGGTGTGATGAACAAGCCAGTTGTGCAGGAAACGGTGTCGGTTATTCAGTGAAGGGAGACAAGTGTGAATGATGAAGTAAACTTTCGGTGCCTATCTGTCATCAGCGAAAGATTGAAAACTGCATATTAATGTTACACATTTGATAAATCAAAAGAGTAACTGTTGATGAGCTTTATGCTCCCCCTTTTGAAATTAAAGACTTTTTAAAAAGAAGAAGAAGGACGCACATCGGTGACGATGTCCACGAGACTGGCTAATTCAAGAATCAGGTGGCATAGTTCTTGAACGAGTAGATGGTCAAGCTCGTCTCCTGATCTCAAGAATTCTGGAATCTTAACGAGGATTTTGTTGAAAAATAGTTAAAGACAGATTTTGAGTTACAATAAATTGATATCAGTAAACGACCAAAAGTTTGTTACTTAAAAAATAAGCTCGTAGAGAAACTATTTATTTACTTTCATAAATACTTAATTAAAACATACCGTTCATAGAAAAATATTCCTAAAAATATTTTTTTTTCTATAAGCGGTGTATTTTAATTAAGTATTCATGAAGGTAAGATAAACACCATAAATGTGAGAAACTTGATTAAGTATTTATTTTTTACATAAATATCTGGTATTTATCATGACATATATGGCGTTACATTGTCTAAGAGATGTTGTTGCTAAACAAGCACAACATTCGGGGAAAAGGTGGAGGAAAGTGGAATGAACTATGTGTATTCTAGATTCTTTCCCATCACGCGTCTCGTGCGACTGAGGAAATCGCTGGAGAACTTCAGTCAGGAACTCAGGATGACCAGTGGGAGGGAACAGGAGTTAAACTGGCTCTACTTTCATTGCTGATCCGAAACCTAGACCTAGACCACTAGGCCTCAGATTGTGTGATGTTCTTTCCTTTTCCTTCCACACGAACAACATGAGTGTTTAGTTTTTCTGTTTTTAGTAGCTTCACTTCAGTCGTACCGAGCCGTCGTAGATCAGTGGTAGAGCGTTGGGGTAGCATTCGGGAGGTCTTGAGTTCGATCCCAGCGGCCGACTATCCTGATTGAGGTTTTTCCTCAGTCACACCAGGTAAAATGCCGGGATGGCACCTTCAACATAGGCACTGGCCGACACCTTCCCGAATCCTTTCTTCTCCCCTATCCCGGTTTGAGCCTTAGTTGCCTAAAAAACTTGAATAAAAGTTCAATTTTACTTCTGTCGTTCCTGAAACTGGGAGTCAAAGAGTGTGAGACTCAAGGTCCACTTCAAGGCTACTCTTAGGAACGTTTGCCGCCTCTTTGAGAGATTTTATGGACACCCCTAGCCTAAAATACTTTGTAGTAAAGTGACCAGATTTTTAAAGCAGCAAAACGGAACATTTATCTAACTTCTCTGACAAAAAAACGGGACAAAATAAAATGACAAAATGAATACACTGTAATGTTAGATCATTAATACTGATGTTTTTATACTAATAAATAAATAGAATAGTAAGGTATGTGTACTTACATATGATAACATGTACTAGTTTGTACTGAAAGAGCGTTTTTTTTTTCACTTATCCATAATCCATTCATCTACAAAAATACTCGTTCAGTGGGGGCATTTGTTCCAGGCAAACAAAGAAGAAACTCCAATATCTTAAGAAAATTGGAATATGATACGTTGTTGGCATTAAAATGTGAAATAATTGAGGTGTTGAGTTGCAAAGACAAAGGTGTGTTTTGCGGTAATTCTGTGCCGGTAAGTAAGAGGTTTCAGTGAAGTTGACATCAACAAATTCAAACATGATACTGTAATTTTACACAATTGTCAAAAAAAAAACGGGACATTTTGGCGTCCCGTTTTACTTCTGAAAATAGTCGGGACAGAGGCTTAAAAAAGGTACTGCCCGGCTATAGTAAGGAACGTCTGGTCACCTTACTTTGCAGATACTGATGACGATGATTGGTATTCTGCCTTGTGCCTTTATGCCCCGAAAGTCCCGATGGTGATTTTCCGCTACCTTCTATGAGGTGGAGATGATATACGAAGTCATACAAGATCTACTTTTTAAAGTATATTTCCAACCACTGCGTTCTGTGTCCCCAGTGATGAAAAGAAATAAAATACTAAATAACTTAATACGTTGGCAGCAACTGTAGTTTCACAGAAAGTATATTGAAGAAATAGACCTTCATGTTTTATTTACCATATCTGGTTCTCGTCCAGTTTATACTGAAATACTGTTGACTTGGGTAGTGTTTTTGCCAAGTAAATTGAGAGAAATTGTCTTCTGTCATCCATAGGATGGCTTAAACATAGGAAAAAGAAACACACACAAAACTACGGTATATATACAATATTAGACAGGGTTTTATTTTATTTTTCTTTGTTGTTCTCTTGTAGATGACTCACAAATTACCTAACACGTCCAATTGTGAGAGCTGTTTATAAGTGTCAGGTTAGCTAAACAGGACCATGTGAGTCAGCTGGGTAGTGAGATGGCTAATGGGCTCGCCTAATGGAGTTGCTTCGCCTTCCATTCATCTTTTGAAACAGGAGGCGGACCTCCTAGATGGATGCCCCAGAATTTCCGCCATTCTTATTTAACGTTGTAGCACTTCCGAAAGGAATGAAAGTGGTGAGTGATTGTGTTTGTGTGTGAGAGAGAGTGGATTAGAAGAAAGCGGCAGAGAGAGAGAGAGAGAGAGAGAAAGGGGGGGAAAGGGAAATGTATCGTGGACAAAGGGTGGACGCTTTAGTCCTTGTCTAAAGCTATCACACCTGCTACTGTTTAGAAGTCTTGTAGAAAGAAGTCAAAGTAAGAGAAATCTAGACATAATAGATAAATCATACACATTCTTAACAATCCGAACTTTATTTGTAGAAACTAAAGCTAGTGGACCATTCATTTTCTTTAAATTAATATCAAGATCTAAAATTGAGTACTTATGATGAGAGTTTGGTCACGTTTCATAACGATTCCGTACAGGAAACGAGGCGTCAGTTGAAGTCCATGTTGGAAGGTCGCTTTGGCAGACTTTTCTCTTTTAGTTCCATTTATTCATGGAGTAAGAGTAATTTTGAAAGACTGTTTTTCTCCATGTTTGAATGTAGATATCCGTCTGTATATTTATTTTATACACTATTTATTCCCAAGGCCAGCTTACATATAGATTCAAACCACTACCGGCTATACTAACTCAGGTTTCCCTTGCTTTCCCTATATCTGGTTAGTATCATTAATTAATCTTATAATCTAAGATAATACATTTCTTATATATTTTATGAGCGCATATTCTCTGAAATGTCTTAGTTTTTTCCCAAGAAGTGTAAAAATGTGTACGAGAAATGTCGGAACTTTATGTTTTTCTGACAGTTTTACCGACAATGTTAGGGGCAACCAATTACAAAAGTTCAGGTGACGCAGAGGCTATTTCAGTTCTGACAATTTTTTTTTTCTTATCTCTTTCTATAATTTTCAAGATATCCCTATGATGGCAGCGTATACTCTAATTATTGATAAATTTTAAACGGATTGCAGTAGAATAATAGTTCCAACATCGTTTTGTAATCTACGTCCAGCGTATCAGCATGAAATAAATCAAACAGACACTTTTGACGCAGCTCTCTAACATGTGAATTTTACAACGGCTCGAAAGAGAAAAGTAGTCGAATGACTAAATTAGTATTAAACTTTTTGAGGCAGGATTTTGCTATGTTATAACTTTTGGTCATTCCCAGGCATAGTAACCCAGAGTACGGAAGATAACTTCCTCTCAAGGAGCACGAGATCTTCCTTCTAGCGAGTTGATGTGTGTCCCTCGCTTAAATTTGTCAATAACATGTGAAATTTTATCATAATCCAAACGTCTTAAGTTTGGCTATTTAAATATTCGCCACCTACTTACTATTGCCACGCAGTCAGGCGAAAATTCGAACCATATCTGCACTACAGAGATATTTGCCACAGAAGCTGTGGTGCTACCATACAATGAACATCTGAAATAGCCATCGTAGCTTTCGTTATTTATACCAGGTATATGTTGACTATCCTACAGCTTGTAAGCAGTAATACCGAATTAACGAAGCTACCCTATAGTAACACAGGATATCGGCCCAATACAACCATGATCGATATTGGACGACATTGGCCTAATATTGGGCTGATATTGGCTTAGTATTGGGCCGATATTAGCCTAGTCTTTGGATGATATTGGCCTAGTATTGGGGCGAAATTGGTCTAGTCTTGCGATATTGGCCTGGGCCTATATTGGCCTAGCCTTGAGCTGATATTGGCCTGGGCCGATATTGGCCTAGTATTGGACTGTTATTGTCGTAGTATTAAGCCGATATTGGCCTAGTATTGGGGCGATATTAGTCTAGTCTTGGGATGATATTGGTCTAGTATTGGGCCGATATTGGTCTAGTATTGCGCCGATATTGGCCTAGTCTTGGGCCGATATTGGCCTAGTATTGGGGCGATATTGGTCTAGTCTTGGGA
>JAGDQP010059272.1:0-12406 GCA_022664845.1 Lepisma saccharinum | reverse complement strand
TCAGTCCATAGTAACAAATAAAATAATAAAATAATTTTTCCAAGTTCGTATACTCATACTGTAACTCACGGTTACAAGTTCTGTATATTTTAATACTTATAAAGTAAAATGTTATGTATTATTGAGCTTTATGTATAAATTGTACCTAAGCAGTCAGCTTTATTAGGTCAACAAGGGAAGAAGATTAATCTTAGAAAATAATTTCTTTCGCAGACACGCGGACAGAAGGATGGCCCTCTTCTGCTTTGAAATTAAAAATAAGATGTGTCATATATTTCTCAATTACTGAAGCTTAATAGAGGAAAAAGTAGTATCAAAAAAGAACTTCAGACTCTCAAAATACTTTCTAAAATGTAGATTCCTCGCTCTTGTTTCTAGCAGCACGAGATGAAGTGCATGTACAGTTCGAGCCATCCATACTTTTGACTTTTTCACACAAGCAAATAATATTTCAAAACTGGAATAATGTCTGACCTGTATCTACCTTTCCGTTCGAGGTGCGTTCCATCCACAGGTCAGTGCTATGTCCACGCTACTCAACAGCAACATTTCATACCATTTTTCTATATCTGTGGAATTCTTGCATAGTGGTATAAACAAAAGAGACTTCATCCGTAAACAAATTTCTAGGCATTTATAAGATGCAATATTCTAGTTTGGTACAACTTAAATTTTATATTAACGCAGAACCTCTGATTTAACTTCTTTCACTTTCTTTTTCATTTAGAAGTACAGACTTACTTCGTTCATGTGTACTTCTTCAAAAATTCTCCAAATTTGAATTTGTAGGAGCACGATGTGCATGCAACGTCAACATTACATGATTTTCATTAATCTATTTATCACAACGTTTAGTGCCTTCTTTAAATTATAAATAAACATTATTTAATGTACTAGATTCTACTGAATGCTTGAACAATACTGTACACAGAAATTTTTTCTTTAATTTCTGACCTAGAATAAAATCCTTTTCTGCGCCAGTTATTTAAGTCCATTGTAGGAAAAACACACTACAAGGGAGGCCATCTACTGGATTTTTGAATCCTAAACACTTGAATAAAATTTGAACTTTTATTGGTACTGCCACAGATAAGTAATTACTTAAATCAGGTTCCACAGCTCGGCCGCAAATAGAAACTATACTACAAATTTGCTACATCCTAACTTCGTTAAAGACAAACGTGCTCTAAATCTCCCTTTTGAAAAATTTTGATACTGTGTTTTTATCTGAGTTTCAGTAACTTATCCGTGATAATGATTATAATATTCTTTTCCCTGTAATACAAAAAAAAATGTATGTAAGGATTTTTTTTAAAAATGGAATTTTGCCATGTATCCTCCAAATAAATGAAAATGGTATTTAGAATACTTGAAACTTTAGTGCAATCTTGGAAATCAGAATCAGAATCTTACGTAGAAAAGTTTGGTAATTTCGATCAATAGAACGAGTTTGAATAGAACTACAACATATGAAAAATTCTGAGCGCTTTGATTCTATATTAAAAAGGAATCATTCTTATGACTTCGTAACTGTATCGACATTTAATCACCCCAGGCTTCCTAAATAGAAATAAGTTTCCTGAAATGTAGACAATGCGAGAAAAAAAATCATAGCGCTTTCCAACTTAAAATAATAATAAAATATATCTTATCATAATAAGGTATAGAACAGGATTAGTACTCACTGGCGGACATTTGTCCACAGACACACAGGCATTCTTCTTTGCTGACAGTCTTGAGACAAATGTATGATGGTTTTCTCGGTCGAGATGGAGGACACAGACAATTGTGGGTGGGAATTTGAAATAAAGGCATTATATTATCTACCACAGCCAAGAATGGTAGTTGTCCCTAGTTTTCCTTAAGAATGGAATGAATAGAGTCTATTATTATCTATTTATTTTGAAATCAACCTTTAGACCGTTCCGTGTTTAATGTATTCTAAAAGGAGCGCTTTATAGTTTTGAGTATAGTAAAAGAACTTTTCGAATATTTGTAGTTCGAATATTTGCAAAGACCAAAAACAAGTGAATATTATTCGACGTTCGATATTCGATGTAATCAGCCAATATTAAAATATTCAAATAATCTTGATGACTATTTTCTGTCATATCGTTATTATATATCAGAAATTTAGGCAATATATGTCAATACAACCAAATCTTCAATATGCATTAAAAGTTTTATTTCTTTGGAAGAATCGAAACCAAGTACCAAGCGGTCGTGGTTCAGTGGTGGAGAGTTGCCTTAGCACTCGGGAGGGTCAGGGATCGATCCCAGTGGCCGGCCATCCTGACAGAGGTTTTGCAGTTTTTTTCCTTAGTCATACCAGGCAAATGCTGGGATGATACTTAGCAAATAGTTCCTGGCCGTTTATATTCCAACATACTCTCCCCAACACTATCCCCGCCTGAGCCTCAGATGCCTAAAGGTCTTAAAATAAACTTCAAATTCGAACATGTGTCATCAGAGATTGTGTACGTAATCTCAGTTGTTCGATAAACTCGGCCAAATGACAATAACACCATACTCATCGTCACTGTAAGTTTACTGAATTTATTGAATAACTGAAAGTTCGTACGCAATCATAGATGACACATGTTCGATGCAGACAGAAAAAACACACTTTCCATGTATACTGCAGATTTGGTTGTGTCGTTATACAGTGCCTACTATGGCGTTAAAAGAGAAATCGCTATTATACATAGGCGTACAGAAACTTAACCAGATCCTCTCCAATTATAGGAAAACTAACAGAGAAACTCATCATCTGATTGCAGCAAGACATTATCTAAATGTCTATGACTCCAAATATGTTCATATATATCCTCCACTGCATAAAACCATTATTTTTCAGCTATCATTAGAATAGAGTATTATACAATTACGCCATAAAGTAAATTACAAAAGAAATTCCTAACAACTTAGGTTTGAATCTCGATATACAAGCACAAGCATTCACTAGCAGGAGTAAATTTCACTGAGTTTTAAATCAACTTATTAATGTGTTGTCCAAGACATCAGACAATTCTTAACTTCTATAAAATCAGAAACCGTCAGAAAATAATAATAATCTCAAAAGTTGTGCGCAGTGCATGACAGTGATATCAGCACGGCGGATGCATACATTTTGTTACTAGCTGTAACCGGCAGTGTATGTTAACGTTGTTCGAAACTAGTCTGAGTTGCTATGATATGCGAAGTCATGAAATAAGTTTAAAATGACATGGCACGATCTTGTGTTTGTACATTGCCAATCAATCAGCTTATTTCGGAACGTAGTGCTTGGATTATTCTTGCTTGGCACGAGCAATTAATGTTGTCATGTGGGAAACCATTCTACCAATTTCCATATTTGCATCAATCTAAACTAAAGTGTCTGGTGTTTCTTCAGCGATATCAAACTGTGACTGTGTGCTGAATTTCGAAATGTTCTAGTGACGTTGTGAAGCATTGACCCAAAGGAAGGTGGTGTGTGAGACATTATCTTGTGAAAGCTTCGTCGAGGGAGCAGCATTCATTCTTCTAATACCTCTCCATCCCCCACTTTCCATTCTTCAAGAGACTACACTGGAAATTGTTGTTGGTGTGGAGCTTCAAGGACCTGGTGTAGATGAGTATATAAAAATACTGGCCAGAAGCGTAAATGAATTTATTATTTCATATAAATGCTTGCAAGCTTTGGAACTGAACTTTGATGCAACTTCACAAATACTTTTCTTGGAAGCTAAAACAGTTTGTTAAGGGTATATTTGCTCGCACGCAAGGCGTAGACAATTTTGTTTGCCTAAAAATATTGCCAATATTATTTTATTTATCATGAGAAGTTGAAAACCTATTTTTATTGTTTCATTGCTGTTTCGATGTTTGTTTGTAACTTTAACTTCCTCTTAAATTTTATTAAACTGTGTCTAAAATGTTGATGAATGTTTATTTTATCCCATATGGAACGTTGCATGTTAGCAGTAAGAAATAGTACAAGTGATGATATTTTTAGCATCGTTCTGTTTACTAAACTTTGAATGAACTTTCATAACATCGGTTTCCCCTCATCCATCCCATTCTGACCAAAGTAAGTGTCCATGTTAAATATTATGATTCAATTGAAAATAGCAACGGACCTGAAAATACCAACTTAACTTACACGGTTCGGTGTAGAAATATGTGTCGGGAGACCAACGGCTGGTTATTAATTGCCACATCATCGGATCTTAAAACCCGCTTTTTTAACCCTTCCCCCCCCCCCCCCCCTCCAATTTTCTCTTCTAATTTTCCATGTAAAGTATTATTTCATCCTTTGTCATCTCTGAGTAGGCTTTATGCTGTATAAGGTGACACTGGCGAATGGGAGAAGTTAGTTACAGGAATCGTGGCAAGCAAATACATCCAACCTGTTCACCCTTCCTTGTATCACCATGGGAAAATACTGTACAGAACAGAAATAAGTATTTCTAGTTGAAATTATTTCTTAGAGAACAAATCGCACAGAAAAAACATGCGAAATGCGTAAGTTAATTTCCGATTCAGTCCATGCTAAGACCAATTGAAAAGAACAGGGGAAAAAAGTGCTTTGTCAATTTTATTGATTTTACAGCAAACCGTTTTAAAAGTTCTAAATGAACTTTGGATAGTCCTGTACGTCAAATAAAGAATTGTTTGTAATTGATGGACTATGCATTGTCTCTTATTCTAAGATAATTTGTTAAACTTCAAAGAGCGAACAGTTGCTATTATTACCTCAATTTGGCCAAAAGTGGACTAAGTACGTTCTTTCACTGTGGCCTTTCCATTGTGAGCCCCATAACTCTGTAGTAGCACGCATTTCTAGCATTTGAAGTTAACAATGCTAAGATAACAATTTCATTCCAGACAAGATATTATTTTGGGACTCCATCGTAAAATAAAAACGTTCCTGGGTTCATTCCTAACATGAACTTTACAACATTAGACGTTTTTCGTTTATTCTTGTGTGTTGACTTCAAAGGGAGTAACAGCCTGTCAGACGAGGGGGAATTGATCAATGAGTGTTCTTCCGTAGGCAGAGAAGGGCAAAATATCAACCAGGCCCTTTTTCTAGGAAGCATTTTCATTTGCTTGGCGAAACTACTGAAACTTTCAGTCTGCATGGGAGCCACAAGTACTAGAATGTCTGTACTTTTTCAGTACTAGTCCGAAGTTCGATCTCAGGCTAATCCAATTCCGACCACTACCGACTGGAGTTGACTAAATACTGGGTTTATAATACTCACCATAGATAATAGTTCTTTTGGCTCCCTTCAGGAAAACGCTTATTTGCTTGGTTTCCTTATTTTTGGTCTTATTAAGAGAAATAGATGTTTGTAAATGAGTCATTGTGTGCTTAAAACCGTAGAGGTGTAAGTCACCACCTGTGATTGAGTTATCTTATTTTTGAGAGTTTATTTTCTTTTACAAAATGATTATAATTGAAATAAGTAGCATTGGCTTGCATCACAAAGATCCTCACCGCGCTCGTAAATACATTGTAAAAGTGTAATTCGTAAACAACTCATGCCCAGATTATCTACTAATACTTACGAGTATTCCACGGTTGTGAATATACAGCAGCCAAAAGTACCGAAATCTGAAACGTGAAGAATTAATTTCGCTCATCTCTGCCCCTTCTACCCCCAATTCTAACCAGGTATCCTAATCTACCCTAATATGCGATAACAACCCAATTAGATCTGCCCAATCAACCCTTTTCCCCCCTCTGAGTACCCTGCAGTGATATGCTCTCATAATTGATTAGGCATGGCATGAACATATCATGATTTATGAGTTTCTTAAAGAAAATGCATTTAGGTGTTAAATTAAAGGAAAACAAATTTTCTGAATTTACTTAATAAATGTACCTAAAACGAGAAGAGTCCAGGCCTCAAACTTTTATTGGTCTGCTGAACATCTTACATTGAAGGCAACGTTTTTTTTTCATAGCTTTACTTCAAGATTGATTTATAACACGAAAATTATTTCTGTGATTCACCGATGATAGTCAGGTAACCATATTGAAGAAACATAAAATACATTATAAGGTAAGTAACTGTTCTTGTTTTTGTACCAAGTATTGCTAAAATGACTACACGTCGATTGTATAAATGACGACACGGACGGAGATTCTCTCTCTCCATCCTCTGCCTCTTCAAAAATTGGTTGGGACAAACTTCAACTTAAGTATCAATGCACGAATAAAGAAAGCTCAAATTTTAAAAAATAGCCTTCTAATCTTCAATGAATAGTTCATTAAATCATACAAATACGGATTAAATTTAACTTACCAAACAAACTACTCAAACGGAATTTAATAAGAACTTGATATCTGATTTTAATAAAATACCTGTAAATTCTATAATGTCTAAACTTAATTTGTAAACAACAATAAAATCAAATGCAATCAGATCAGTCACCTGCTGGACATTGAAGCTACTAAAAATCTATCAATATTTTTTTATTCTTTTTATTATGTTTCGAATAAATTTTATAATATTAATTAAGCACTGATAAACAAATCTTCCTTTGTTGGCAACTTCAAAATGGGATGAAGTTACTCAATTCAATCAGTATCTATCGTGAATCTTTATTTTAAAATATTTTTGCTGGTACAAATACTTCAAATCTTTTTGCCTAATTGGGTGTAGACCAAGGGCGTAACTACTACGGTGCAAAGCCCCGCAATTGCGAGGTAGCCGACCCCTCCGAAGGGACCCTTCACCATAGCCTTTAGGCTGAATCGACCTTCGGTTTTAGGTATTCTCTTGCTAAATGTAGTTACGCCTCTGAAGACCATAGGTGTACATTTGGACACGACCTCGCTAAACCTCGAACTCGCGATCTCACTTCGACCTCGACCTCACTCAACCTCGAACTCGCGATCGAATTTCAACCTCGACCTCGCTCAACCTCGAAATCGCGACATTACTTCGACCTCGACCTCGCTCAACCTCGAACTCGCGATCTCACTTCGACCTCGACCTCACTCAACCTCGAACTTGCGATCGAATTTCAAACTCGATCTCACTCAACCTCAACCTCAAGGTTTGAGGTCGAGGTCAAATGAGGCCGAGGTTGAACCTCGCGAGGTCCGACCTCGCAAAATTGAACAATGAAATGAACACCTACTGTGTAAGACATGTCTATGGAACATTTCGGATAGGTGAATAACGAACAAACAAGTTCCGAGAGCGGTGGCTAAACGGTATAGCGCTCACCTCTGGTACTGGTGATTGTCGGTTGATCCCGGCTCATGCCTTGTCTGCTTTGTGGATGACAAATCCCGTCTGGGTGGGTTTTCTCGGGTGCACCCGTTTCTTCATTCCACCAATCCTTTCCATCATCATCCATCCGTCATGAGCCAAAGTTGCTTAAAAGTCTTACAAATTAAATTCAAATTCAATTCAACAAATAAATAAATATTCGGTCTATTTCAAAATAAATAAATTCTTAATTAAAATTAGTACTTGAGTCAGACAAGGGCCATCAGGGATAGTGAATTCTCTCGGAATTCGTAGTTGTTCATTTTAAAGTGAAGTTACGTATCTTGAAAAATGATTTTTATATTATGTATGCTGTGTGCGAATTTAGGTGTGTGAGTGGGATTTCCCTGTAACAATTAAGCATTCCCGCTGGTCAATGTTTTACATCCCTTGCGGATAACATTCTACCGCTAAATCTTACAGTCGAAATGAAGTTTCAAAGTTGAAACAGCACTTCTTTGTTTGTCCAAACTTGATTTTTTAAGCTACAGCTGTTTATGAAACCGAAGGCAAGTTTCACTTCTCTCGCAGTCCTCCTTTTTTAAGAATCACAAAGCACTTCCTTTTAATTTAAAAAGATGAAGCACACAGCACTTCAGTGATAGTATACATATGCAAAGAAATTATTTTTCATATTCTTGATACCATAAGATTTACAGTGCTGCTACGACTTCCGAGCACCACAAGTTCTGCAGCTGATAGCATTAGCATCCTCTCCACCTTCGGCAGCATTACAATTTTTGCATTCTTCTGTTTTGAAATAATTATCTATTTATCTGGGGGGAGAAAGCATCCTTTTTGCCAGAGGCAATATAAGACGAACTGGGGGACTCGGAGGGAAGTATCGCCAATTCTTTACATTCTTTGGGAAAGAAGGAAAGAATCTGTGTGCAGTGTGCACCACGATGGCGTGAACCAAATTAGTAATATGATCTAGTTTTACCTAGAAGTAAATAAATGTTTAAACTCAGGACAATTTGAGGAGGAATCACGAATCAATGTCTCCAATTGAAAATTTCGTGTCACGACACGAGAGAGTCATTAACTGTCATATTTTAAAGATAAATTTAACTTTTAAGGCAAAATTTCATGTGGAAAAAACTGGTTTTGAATTTGATTTGACTTGAGTAGCTAAACTTCTGGTTTATAGTTAGATCTATTTTTTAATGAACTTTAGCTCACTGATTCACTGTAGCCAGAGATGTATACATTAGCCAGGCGATTTAAACTGGAATACTATGAAGTATGAACTATGGAACACACGAGAAAAAAAATGTATTGCATAGAAATATAATTCGTATCGTGACGGGCGTAAGCCGTAGTGCTGTTACCGCCCATAAACTCATTTTATTTATTTTATCTATCGAAATATAAGTAAAAGAAAATGTAAAATTTCCATAATAAATAAGGTCACTTCACAAAGGGTTGATGAAAACACGTGTCTGGATCATTGAAATAATCAGACAAACTTTGGTTATTGTGAAGTGACGGGTTGTATGAATATACTTATTTCCTTATTCAACTTACATAATGGCTTGAACAGGCATATATGGTTAACCCCGTTACAAGTCGTTACAAGACCTTCGGTTTTAGGTATTCTCTTGCTACATGTAGTTACGCCTTTGAAGACCATAGATGTACATTTGGACAAGACCTCGCTCAACCTCGACCTCGCGATCTCACTTCGACCTCGACCTCTCTCAACCTCGAACTCGCGATCTCATTTCGACCTCGACCTCACTCAACCTCGACATCGCTGTTTGAGGTCGAGGTCGGACCTCGCGAGGTTCAACACCTCTGCTGAAGACACACCCAATTGTGATTTATTTTGTGTTTAGTAATAATATTTCTTGAGGAATGTGATTCGTTGTCTTTTATTATTATTATTTATTTGTATTTAAAATTCCTATATATATAGAACAAGTGTATTGATTGTTTTATAAAATATATTTTGTGTTAAATACGTACACCTCACTTGGCAAAAAACATAACTATAAAATGACTAAAATATTTCTGTTAATTCCCAGTAGATTCCCTCCCAGTAAAGTTTTGCTACTTCCAACATTTCCTAATATTACACATTTACTTACACAGGTAGGTTGGTAAGCTAAAAATAGTATATTAATATATTTTACGTTTTCTATTACAATGCATGTTGTAGCTTTCGGTTATGATAACTTTCTTTACTTTTAAATATTTTGTGTAAGCTCTTTAGTACACCTGTTTCATTCTCTCTAAAGTTCTCGATGTTACTTCAATTTCGTTTACTATTGGTTTCCTTTGATATGCATTTTCCCAAACCAACTTGATAACTATATTGCATATTTAAAATTATCAAGAGTGAATGAAAGGCGAAAATGTAGCATTTAACATAGAAAGCTACAGTTTAATTTCTATAATCTGCCCGCTCATTATAGTCCGACACGTCAAGAAATCCTGCTTTCTCCTTTTTGCACTGTAGAATATTCTGGAAATATCTGGATATAAGTAGTATACTTTACACAGAACATTTATAATTATTTGAGTTCATTATCAGTGTTTCAACCTACCAATTAAATTAGCATAACAAACTAAATTCCAATAATCAGGATTTTCCTACTATTGCGGCACCCTTTCGATCCCAAAAAGGCCAGGGTACTGAGACAATACTGTATCTGATAACAAAAAGAACCAAGCTAATATTGCTTTGAAATATTGCCTGAACAATTTGAGTTGCAGTAGCCACCGAGTTCGCAAAATCTGACGAATTATTTCCTTATTACGGGATTATGTGAAGGGGAGATATAAAAAAAAAATGTCTCAAACTTTAGTGGTGTTGAGAGCACTTCCAGGTAACGTCTGAATATTTAAAGAAAACATATGAAAATGTGAGAAAAAGTCGTATTTGTCTGATCTTTAGGAAACGGTCATTTAAATGACAGCACGTTTCAACTTTAATAGGGAAATTTATAGAAATACAACTTACTGATGCCAGGATGTAGAAAACGAGATGAACTACAAGAAAACTTAGCTGAGTGTTGTTGACAGTGGAAGAGCAAATGTTTGTGACGTAGTGCTACGACAAACGGGATAGTGTGCAGGGAGTTGTTTTGGAATTGAATTTTAGGTTTGGGAATACATTGGAAACCCCACATAAATCGATATGCTAAAGTTATTAGCAAAGTAGCATCTATAGGGTCTATATTACATGCCAAAAGAAACCGTCGGAACAGTTTCCACACCTGTAACGAAATAGGAGAGCGCGTGATGTTACGAAGCCCAAACAAATCATCACGCAGACCTCCACAGCAAATTCGGTCCCCCACCCCCACCCCAGTAGCCACGAAAGTCATGAAAGAAAATCTGCGAATTTCATCCCTAAAAAGTAGCAGTGGTACCAGTTTCACGAAATTTAAAAGAGCGTGAGTACAGGCTTCTAAGGAATATAGCTAAAGAAATCGCAGAGATAGGATACATTATTATGTCAGATCAGCCGTGGTTCAGGTTTTCAGGTTAAGTGAACCCCTCAAATACACGTCACTGATCGGAATAAAATACCCACTTCTATAGAGAAGTTCTATTACATGAAGTTAAAATTGGGTTCTGGAGTGAAGTACCAGCTCGTCGAATCAAATTCATATCTTTTATCTGAGAAAGTCAACTCCCAAAGTTACATGATATAGATTTTCAATCTCTGTATAAATCAACTCACAGCAGACGAATTGAAGGAAGCCTATTTTCAAGTGGATGTCGCTACAGCAATTCTTGACTAAATTCAAGAGGTCTTTCATACGACAGGATCATCAGCAGAAGGACTGGCCAGCCTTGGCGGGCGCGTTCTCCATATCTCTGTGTGTTTGAGGGAGGGTTATCTCGGGGGTAAACGCAAAGTGGAAATATACGTCAAGAACTAAAAAAATAATTTATTAAATAAAGGAGTACAACATCATCTCTATCTCACCCGATGAACTCATGCTCATATTCCACAAGACGTGTGCCAGACTGTATGCGTGTCTCAGTGTCAATGGTGGATCCCATACGGCATTAAGTGACGTCACTTTGGATACAATTTATTTCAATGTGTTGTGTGTTTCCACATTTAGAGAATAAAAATTGAGGCTGCTTCTTTAAACTCATCCTGTCTCTTCAAGTAGAAACTTTGTTTATTATTGGTTGCCTCACACCATTTGGAAACCGCTTCAACGTCATTAATTTGTCTTATACATCGCTTTAAAAGAACCTTGCAACTCGTGTATAATTTTTGAATCAGTTTGCGTATACACAATGATAATCACAATATTTTTAAGGTGTCAGTCATCTGGAACAAATGTTTTGTCACCTCCTTTCCCAGAAGTTTCTCCTGATCCTAGATGTGAGATAACCGTAAGTGCAGTTCTCAGCACAACCCAAGCACGTATCAAATGCTTTAAACAATTCAATTCATTCCCTTTCGAATTAACTGAATCAGTGGAATTTTAAATTAACACTTTGCGTAAGTTAGTGGAATAAAATTAAAATAATAGAAAAGGGATTGTAAAATTGTCTCTGGTTAAAGTAGCTAATCTATTCTTTGTCAGGTGAAAAATCTTTTATCAACCCCAGGAGCACCCAGCGTTGTATTCATGCGAAAATGTTCATTCATGCAAAGAAAATGAATAAAATTAAATATTCAGGAAAAGAAGTGCTTTCTCAAGTAACACACACGTTGTTCTAGCGTTGACACAAACCATTTAAGTGTCCGCCCCGCCAACATATTCTTCACGCGCAAGCGTTCATTCCATTAAATTTGATTGATATAAAGCATCCACCTATAAGATAATAATATTGCAATAGTATCAATGTCAAACCAGATTGGATACAAAACAATTGCAGTTGATTGAGTTTGTTACTTTGAATCATTGGCCTATGAATACGTCAAACTGGAAATAGCCAATTCGCACATAAAATATTGGATATGAAGTAGTAGCAGAGATATTCAGAGGTGGAGAATATTCTTTATTCATGGATGCCGAAACATTTCATCTAATTAACATGAACATCTAAGCAAAATTTATTGCCTGACGTAAATTATCATACGTACTGTTGTCACACGTACTGTTGTCCAATCAATCTGACTATGAATATAAAAATACCTGCGAAAGGATCACTTGTCCTTT
>JAGDQP010059271.1:0-12406 GCA_022664845.1 Lepisma saccharinum | reverse complement strand
TTGCAGTTCTTCATAGTGGGAATGAAATCCGTTAAGATTCCATTGGAGCATAGCCATTGCGATAAGGATGAATAAAAGTATTACGCACCTGGCTTGAGCGCCAAATCGGGGGCGTCGAAAACTATATATTTAAAGGAAAGAACTCCAAATGTATTTAGCGCCGAAATAAAAATTTGTCAATTTGAAAAAAAAAAGTTCTTTTTTTATGCAAATCACAGACAATTGGAGTTATTTTTTTTTCGCAGATTTATAAAAAAATTGTAAGTGGTGTGTGCATTATTACGTTTCTTTTTTCAATTCCTATACAATATATTAAAATTAAAGTAAATAAAATTCCAATAAAAATGGGGGCGACATTTTCTACATATGCCTCGGGTGCTGAAATACTCCACAATGGCTCTGCCTACCATATTTACGTAACAAATTATTTGCCTCAATTTCTGCTGTGGACAGAAAATAAACATAACCGCGTTCCGAAAAGTTTGAAAAAAAGGAGGGGATTTGAGCGGACATGCACTAGTGATATTGCGTTTCAGAATTTCAAAGGAAGTAGTCTAATGTCTATAGGACATAATACGGTTTTCGAGCTTATTTTTCAAATTGGAATTTTTGAATTTTGTCCCAGTTTTTTTTTCGATATCGTCCAACTGTTGAGCAGCAAGGACCCCCTCGACACTTGGGGTCCGGGGCTGGGCCTCGCTCGCTGGAACCCTCTTCGCGCCGCTACTGTTCAGAACAATATGATGTTTATTTTTTGGTGTTTTGCAGCTTCTCTATAATTTCATACAAAGAATTGCGATTCTACACTCTACCTTTGAGGCTGTTCCGAATAAGTCAACTGTAAGCCGCATACTATAAAGTCACTTTCGAACGTTATGTGGGCTTGCAAAGCTGAAGCTGTAGCTTCAGTGAAAGAAGATTTTGACTTTATCTTTACCTTTTACGTTAAATACCTGCGTCAACATGTCAGCAAGATATGAAAATAATGGCAGAGAATTTAGTATCAAGATTACAGGCTTTTAATTTCATTTTATCATTACAAATACTGCAACTATTTTTGCAAATAATGTTAAAAGTAAGCAAATTATTGCAAGCCGAAAGCCGAGATTTAATGACAGTAGTCAAATCAGTTTCTATGTTTGAAGTATGCGTTGGGAGAAACGGCAAATAAGGAGTTGTTTCAGAATTTGTATTCAGAAGTGTAAGAGATGTGTCAAAAGATTTGCATAGAAACACTAAGAGTGCAAATGAAGAGAGTTAATAAAAAAAGGTTACTAGATAACGTGGAATCAGCGCATAATTTTCCTCCAAAGAAGAAGAGATACGTGTCAGTCTTTTCTATTCCTTAATCGAATGATTACTCCGCGGACTTAAGGCGCTATTACACTATGGAGCTTGCTGATCAGCTTGCTCAACAATTTTTTCGATGAGCTTTCTGTCGAGAAAGTTGGGTACACTTTCGCTATTATACTATCGATCTTGCTGACCAGCTTTCTCGATGAGAAAGCTAGTAGCACTATCAGTAGATGTAGAAGAAATGGAAGGTCTTTCTACTTTTTTCTTCAAATTAGTCTTTCAAAACTAAACCAGAATACAGCTTGACCCGACATGAATCTCAGCTGGAAAATACCAAAGATACAAGCCAAGGTATTGGAGGATCTTTGTTTTTTATTTGAGTTTGAAGATACGGTGAAATGTACCACTAACATTCTAAAACTATTTCTGATTGTTCCTGTAATTATCTGTTCTTCTGAAAGGGCATTTCCAAATTAAGTATTGTCAAAACCAAATTGAGAACAGAACGACACGAGATAGACTTCAAAATTTTTATTCCTTTTCGTGGAGCAGTAACTCGCGCACAGATTAAATGGTGTCAAAATTATTGAACATTCTAAATTAATTGTTCCCTATGTCTGTAGATACATTGGTTTGTAATCGTTCATCTCGTAATGTGTGTAATTATAATATAATATGAAACAGTAAATGATTTACTGCAGACATTTTTATGGGTTTACAAGTCGTGTAGAAAGTTTGTCTCCAAAGTTTCAAACATCTAACTCTCAGTGTTCTTCAAGATGCCACGAATATGAGTAAGTGTAAACCTGATGAATGATGTACATACCTACCATGATTCACTAACTTCACTACGTGAGCGAAACAAAACAACGAAAGCAAACTATCATGAACGAAGCAGGACAAAAAGAATTATGAGTAAAATATTACGTCTTTGTGTTGTTACTCAAGTGTGGTTAATCGTAGTTAAAGTATCTTTGCAGGGGCAAACAATATCAATTGTAACAAAATTGTCATCTAAAACTTGACTACGCAAACGAATGTAAAATGAATACGAACTTTGACAAAATTTCTCTTTTGTTTGGGAGTTCACTCTAATAAGAAATTGCCACTTTAGTATCATTTGTTAGAACTAAAGCAAAACTATAGCTATATCCTAACAGACATCTTCGTCACCTTGTTTCCTTTCCTACCGGAAGTTCAGCCATCTTAGGGACTGTCCATCAGTCCATGTTAGCTCGTCACCTTTCCTTGTACCCCTTTTTGTATCCTACTGGGTAGGACACATCGCATGCATCCTTTGCAGAAGCCATCTTTGTAGTGTTCAATTGTTTAATGTAGTAAGTCACTTGGCGTAGCCACACTTTCGTTTCGCATAGTAACTTAAAACACTTCATTTTCGAGTTTGTTTTAAAGAGTGACAAGAAAATATATTTATTCAAGGAAAGTAGAATTATTTTTCGCTGTAATTGCCTATTACTTACACTTCTAATTCAAGCCTGTTTACAGGGACTTCTCCAGGCGGTTCAGACCATTCGACATTTAGATTATGTACACATTTTAATTTATTTCCAAATATTCAATGTATTCAAGGGTAAGTGCATAAGAGTTTAGTGTCGCACGTAATCTTGCTAACGGATCAAAACCAATCTTTCGTGTGTTTTTTTAATTTAAACTCTGGTTGTTCATAAAATAGGTAAATAACTGCTACGCTTTATTTCCATGGTATTTCTGTATTAATTGCACTTAATTAATTCAAATAAATAAATGTCCAAATATCTTTTCTACCATGGTTACTATGCCTAATTGATCGCCAAACAATTTTAGATTACGTTAGTTCTGTTAGATCCGGTTAGATGTAGATTGCTAAATCTCACAAACAAGTCTTATCTCTAGGATAGTATACTTTGTGAGTGGGATTTCAAGCAATGACGAGCAAGAAATACTAAACAGTTCTGTAAGAGAACATATTCTTCAACGTTTTAGACTATAACCTTTTTGCTCATTTTCGAGGAACAAAGAGATTTTGATTTTCACTTGGGATTAAAGCAAAAATTGAGGGAGGGGGACTAAGTAGTTATTTCCAGGTTTTCTATTTATCTTTAACAGTAAAACATTTCAAGTACAGGTATGTACCTGATAATTTCGGGATGCAGAATCCAAGAGATTATATACTTGACATTAACTGGTAGACAACAACAGAAACACGCTTGAAGTGGTTAGTAAAGTTCGTGTATTTCATGAAACAAAACGTGAATGTTTTAACGTTTTTTTTTTGTTTTTTTTTTCGGATCCGTGAAGTGGAAAATGTGATGCAAAATAATGCAGTTGGAGAAGTGATTTTGTTCTTTGTTGATTTTCTCTCACACCTGGTCCCTTCCAGCAAATGGCAATATTGTTGATAGATAGCATTATTTTCGGGGTTAAGGTCTGCGTTGGCAAATGAATTTGTTTAGCAGTCGGGCCACACATCATGCTCCCGTATTAAGCATCGCTCTTAGCCATCGACGGCCCACTTGCAATATCCATTCATTAGGCCAACTTTTTTAGCCGTTCAAATGCCGACTGGTTGTGGATATCACTGTCCGGCCACCTTCGAGCAACTTCTTGACACAATCCGAATGTTGGCCCAACAGAAAGTGGCGGCATTTTGCTTATGAGGAACGGAATTGAAGTAATTTTTCAAAATTGAATTTAAAAACAAGTTGTTGGCAACACTGACCCGCTAGTAGAATTTGATGACTTGACCGCACTTTGTGGAAAATTGCACGAATTTCCCGTACCTGGCTCGCAGTATTCGTTTAGCAAGTAGTCGTTTTTCCCGGGCTGTACGATACCCGGTGTCGAAGTTTTTGACTATGATTTATAAAGGGCTACGAGCAATATAATGAGTTGTTGAATGTTCCGGTGTATCTAACCCAAAGTACCAAAGGCTACGAACAATTTTCCAGCTACTATTTAATATAGCAGAGATTCCATGCCGTCTAGGCTAGCCCAACACAGCACAGAGGCCACCATGTCGTAAAAGGCTACGAACAACTATTTAACATAGCAGAGATTTTATAAAAGGCTACGAACCATTTTTCAGCCTATTTAACATAGCAGAGATTCCATGCTAAGGCCAAACGGCTACGAGTGTATCTAATCCAAGAAAACTACGAGCCCACTATTTAATAGACTATAACCTATACTCGGAAGTCTATTTTCCCAGGGCTATACAAGCCGCCGTGTCGCATTTGTCGTAGTTACTGAAGAACATAGGCTATTTCATAATTTTGATGAAGAACATAGCACACCTAACCTACATAACATGGCATATGAGGTCATAGTAGACTATAACCTATAGCAAGGAGTCTATTTTCCAGTCGCCGCGTTGTATTTGTCGCGGTTGCTGAAGAGTATAGGCCATTTCATAATTTGATGAATCACATACTCTAGTTAACCTACATAACATGGCATAGGAGTCTATTTTCCAGCCACCGTGGCTGCTGCAGAACAGACTATTTCACACAAGGCTACGAAGCTCTTTTTCACCAAAAAAACACTACTTAAGATAGCACAAATTACAGAGGCAACGGCCCATCCCCTAGCAGAGATTACACAGGATTTAACCTAAAATAGTACACTAGTGCACAATAGCAAAGGTATAAAGCTCTTTTTCACTACTTAACATAGCACAAATTACAGAGGCTCGGTTTCCAACACAGGACATAAACAATGCTAGTTAACCTAACAGCGATTACATGTCCTCTAGGCTAGCTACGAGTCAGTTTCTATACCTAACCACAAAAACGGTCACTACCAGGGTCCAAGACAAATGTCAAATATTTAAGGGTGTATATCTCGTAAACGGTGAAAAATATTGAAATTTTGTTTTCACATTTGGTATGCGGGCATCGAATAGTATATGCGAAAAAAGTGGCGACCTCGAAATCAAACGTCAAATACTTAACCGTGCATAGATCGTAAACGACTAGACATATTGAGATTCGGTTTTCACAGTGATATATATTTTGGTGTGCTAATGTCAAATCTGAAGTCAGTTTGCTAACTTCGCCCCCCGAGGTCGTAGAGTTATGAAACTTATAAATGCATTTTATTTTAGTCGCGAGAATGTTAAATATGAAAACAGCATGTTTCTACATGTTTCCGTTTACGAAATATGATGGTTCGAATGTTATTTGGGTCGCTAATACCGAATTTGAAAACAAACTTCAATCTACCACCTACCCTTTCCAAAATATAGCGGTTCGAATTTTCGATTTTTAGACTAGAATTGAGAAACTCGCATCTTATATGTTATTCGCGTCGGTGATGCAGAATGTGAAATTTGCCTCTCTCTACCTATTGTCGCTTCCAAGATATGGCGGTTTGAATTTGTCGAATTTTGACATTTTAGACGCAGAATTGAGAAACTCCCAGATTATGTTATTTGGTTCGGTGATGACGAATGTGAATTTTTCTTCTCTCTACCACCTACCCTTTCCAAAATATGAGGCTCTTTCGGTCCCAGAACTATGAAACTCGTAAAATTATATGTTATTCGGGATCGGTGATGCTTCCATGATATGGCTATACGTCTAGCTGTCACTAGGTTGCAGGAAAACACGATAATTGTAATAATTACTATATTTTTCTGTGTTCTCTGACGACAAGTACACGTTCGGTATAGAATTACAAACCAACGGGGTTTTGGTGGAGGTATTAAATGTGAATTTCCACGCTATTTCCTCAGATTATACTTTAATAACCAGCCGCTATGATCCAGTGGTTATGGATGTACTATATTTTTTCTTTCGACAAATTATTCGTTTGCTGGGAGTATGGCCCAATGAGGATAAGGTCGGGCAAATATTGAATTAACTTCGGAGAACATTGCTTGCTCTGGCACTGCACTACCACGATATGGCGGTTCGGTCCCAGAACTATGAAAGCCTCAAATTATGTTATTCAGGTTGGTGTTGCGTCCATGATATGGCATGTCGCAGATAGGGTCGGTGAAGCAGAGATTACACCTTAGTCTCGTGTGACGTCAGGACCACTAGTGGTTGTTGAGAAGGCCTATATAGTGAATAAAACACCTTGAATGGGTCGAAACTATTACCAGAGCTGCAACATACAGCGACTAGCAAAATTATACAAAATGTGGAATTTATTAGAAACATACATTAATCCAACATTTAGCAAACAAACAAATGTTACCTTCGGATGGTGTGTGAGGCGTTTTCCATCTGCATGGTAAAATAAGACATACAAATACTGTTTTCAGTAGAATTCGCACTAATATTAAATGTTTGCTGTTTTGAATGGCTAAATAAAACATACGAAACGTGTATGAGACGTCTTTCGACCCATGTTTTGAGAATAGGTAGTGTTTTTTGCCATTACAGTACCACTTCGGAGGGTCATATTTAGCTATAAATGAGATATTGTAGCATGTAATTTAATAATATTGTATCGTAGAAAAGAATCAGTTGGAGAATTTATAGGGTAAAAAAGTGACAAATGTGAATACACCACCTCGTAAGCAGAAAGTTCGAGTTTGTTATTGGGAGGGAGAAAAGTAACATTGTTTAAGTAAAAACACCTGAAACGGTCTAATTAAGAGCCCGTATTTGGTGAAAGAGACATAAGAACATTTTTGAGGTGTCATTGAAATTCGAAAATAGTCGAATAATGCCATATTGGAGAGAGCTTGCTTAGAATTTCTCGGGAACGTACTTGCACACGTGTATATTAAATGGAGGAATTAAGGTTATTTGACTAAAGATGTCTGTATTTCACGCTTTGCGACCACATGGAGTCAATATTTAAGTATTTGTAGCATATATTTCGAGGGAAAAAAGGACAAATTTACACAATCCCGACTACTTCAAAGACATGGAGGTCAAAGACTGACTTTCGAAATTCGGTATTCAAGTTTCGGTAGAAAGACAAGCAGTGTTTGAAGTACTTTGAATGAAACGAAAGCTTGAAAGGACTAATTCTACCAGGAAAAGACTAGTTGAAAAACAAACTGACAAACTGTGGTCTACAGGAACGCTTGTTTTGCACCCCATAATTTCAGTTATACAGCATGAATTGAATAATTAGTAAATATTTATGAGTAAAATGCTTTTAAACTAGCTGCAACTCGCTTTTATAGTATTTGTGCATGTATGCCTTCATTGTTAGAATACTCTACAAGTGCTTGTCGGCTGATAGTTGATGATATTACCTAGTTTTTATAGCCATACTTACGCATTTCCAAAACCAGCTTGATCACTAATATGGATAGGATACGAACTGTTCAAGAAGTAAGGACTTCAGATATAAACTGCAAAAGGCACATTTGAGTTAGCCATGACATGTGGGGTCCATAAAAATCCTGCCCCCTCTCACAAGACCACAGACACTGTCACACTAGGTAATAATTGGTTGACGAAGCCAATAAATTGCAGAGAGAACTGAATTATGACTTATTCTGCTGCAGGTGAACGAAAGAACAATGGCTACCTGTGAGTGTACTTTTGCAAAGGTGGCTGTCGAGTGTGTGCTGGCATGGACACCTTGCTTTAGTGATGAGTGCTTTTAGGATATTCCTTTGTCTCTAACCATAAGATATGTTTTCTGTACACGGATTGGCAACACTGACAACGCAGTGATTGGGGACAGAACATCCACAGTATGTTTATTTCTATTGTGTCAATGTTTATCCCAAGTTTGGTGCTGTCATGTCTAACGTAATAGATGCAATTGGGGAAAATAATTTTTAAAGCAATAGGTTGGCAACACTGAACCACTCCGCAAAACAAGTAGGTTCCGGAGAAACCAATACCTTTCCAATCATGTACATGGCATATCTCTATACCATGTGGTTCCTGAAATTTAATTTCTGGACACTGACAGACGAACGGACAAGCTGAACGGGATTATAAGGCACATTTACAGCTTTGTTGTCAAGGGATCTAAAATTGCCAATGTGGATAGATAACTTTCTTGAAATACCTGAATCTGCAAGACTTCCATAAAATATGCCCTATTGCGCAAGGACTAATTGAATCTAATCCAATGCTTATACTAGCACTTAGGGGCTTAATTTCGTGAAAGCTTGCGTTGCGTGCTTTGCTTGTGATTTGGATGAATAGTCGATTGAAACACGTGTTACACTTACACGGAGTTAGAACACCCAATAAAACCCTTGTTTCAATTGGCTATTTATCCAAATGGCAAGCAAAGCACGCAACGCAAGCTTTCATTAAAATAAGCCCTTAGTGGTCAGATAGTTGTGGAACATCATATTTTGGCTCTCCAATCAACATTAAAATCATTGTGCGTATACCACTTTATCTATATATTAGCATACATTTATTCAGAATTTCAGAAGAGTTCGGTATTTCAATACTCCAATATCGTTCAGTTTACTGATACTGTTCAGTATATCGATACATCGATATTCCGGCGTTTCTGTATTTCGAATGTATCGATATTACAGTAATTTAATCGGTATTTTCCGTATATTGATAGTTCGGTATTAGTAACACCGAATTTTCGGTATTTAGAAATACTGATACCGAATTCGGTATATCGTTTTTTTACACCTCTACTGACTAGCGCGTCCATTCGCTACCCAGAGGGCCTGAGTTCTATTCCCGATCAGGACCCTTTTTTTTTTTACAACAAAACAACTTTCTCTTTCTTTAAACTTTTCAATAGTTGCTACCTTTTGCTTCCATTTGCATTTTCAAAATTTCATACATTTTACGGACATAGTTTTTTTTTATCATTATGCGCAATTCACATCACATTTAACCCATGAATGTAAATTACTATTTGCATCCATGATTTAACACAAGAAACAGTAAGGACTGATTTTCTCGAAAGTTTGCGTTGCTTGCGATTTGGGTGAGTAGCCAATTGAAACACGTGATTTATTGTAAGGTAAGTGTAACACGTGTTTCAATTGGTTATCCGCCGAAATAGAAAGCAACGCAAGTTTTCATGAAAATCTGCCCTAAAAAATCACTTTGCAGCTTTTTATTCATGCACTAGCGGCTTTCTTTGATTGCAGATTTGACTGCGTAGTCAAATGAAATATGTGTTTAATGGTGGGTTCACCAACCTTTGTTAAGAATTTAAGTATTTAACGACTTGTTAGTTGATGGGTGTAATGTATTTCAAAGGTCTTAAAATTTCCTAATGAATCGTTAAGGGCTGATTTTCATGAAAACTTGCATTGCTTACGTTGCTTGCGATTTTTGTGAGTAGTCAATTGAAACATGTGTTTCAATACCCCCTGTTACGTGTTCTATTTGTAACACGTGTTTCAATTTGCTACTCACTCAAATCGCAAGCAACGCAAGCTATCATAAAAGTTAGCCTTAACTCTTGACGAAGATTAGTGAAATGCACCCTAAGTATTTCTATTGACTACTCACAGAAATCCCAGGAAAAGTATTAGTCTTGCGCGTACATGAAAAGCTAGTTTGACTTCCTTAAAACGTGAGGAATGTTAAGGCTGAGGACTGATTTTCATTAAAACTTGGGTTGCTTGCGATTTGGGTGAATAGCCAATAAAAAACATGCTACACTTACCTTACAATAAAACATGCAATAAAGCACGTGTTTCAAATGGCTGCTCATCCAAATCACAACAACGCCAGCTTTCATGGAAATCAGCCCTTATTTTCTCGAACGCTTGCGTTGTTTGCGAATTGGGTGAATAGCCAAATCAAACATTTGTTTTAAGGTCCCCCTATTACGTGTTCTACGTGTAATGGCTCATTTTCAAGCCCGATTGTGTTGCTTGCGATTTGGGTGAATAGCCAATTGATACACGTGTTACAATATGTGATAAAACTACATCATGTAACACCACGTGTTTCAATTAGCTAATCACCCAAATCGCAAACACAGCAAGCAACGCAAGCTTTCATGAAAATCAGCCCTTAAGCTACTCCTCCAAGACAAACGTAACATATTCATAACAAAGATTATTACCGTTTACAGAGAATAATGTGTAAGCGTACATCCAGGGTTGTGCTCTAAAATAAAATAATTTAACAAAGGGCTCGCAAGTTCCTTCAGAAACGCCCAAAAGTATGTTCATTATATTTCTTTCCTCGCGAGCAATTTTAACAAAGGACTCGCCCAACCCCCTTTGAGCCCCCTCTACCACATCCCTGGGCAGTAGCGTAGATGGGAATTTCTCAAGGGAGGGGATATTTAGAAAATCATATTCTTGCAAGTTATGCAACCCACGACAACGACATTAAAAATATCTTTTGGGGTTTCTTTATGTAATTTTATATCAGCATTATAATGTGGGAAAATATACAAGAATCGATTATATCACTATAGTTTGCTTAGTTCAGTTATAATTTTATTATAAATTTAGCAATATTTTAAATTTTAAATTAAGGGCTAGTTTTTCATTGTCTGGTTAAAGTACAGGTTAGCTAGTAACTAACAGTTAAACTCCAACTGGTGGTTTACCCGTTTTTCAATGTCTAGTTAATGCATAACCAACAGTTAAACTGAGCAAACTGGTAGTTAAATTAACCCGTACTTCTACCTCCAGTTAACGCGCTAACTGTTTAAAAAAGTTTGGCAATTGCCACCTGTGAAAGATGTTGCATATGATTTCAGATTCATCCTCTTCCGATGAAGAGGATGATAAAATTGTATTAGAACACATAAAGAAAACATCACAGTTCTTCTACCCAACTTTTTAACATCTTTTTTTATTTTTTTTAAAATTCAAATTCAGTTAGGTGCGGTACGAAAAATTTTGTTTTGTGCTGGCTAGGGCATGAAGTCACAAGTCAGTTTGTGTTTGCACTCCCTCAAAATGTAAAAGTTACAAGAATGATGGAAGTGTGTGGTGTTGAAACGCGATGTTTACTTTTGGAGCTCCAAAAATGTAAAATTTACAGAAGAAATGTAATATTTTCAATTTGTGTGTAAGCATTGAAACGGAAAATATAACGAAGGTGATGCAAATGTGAAAAAGCAAAAACAGTGTCTGGGAGTTTATTTGATTTCGAGCTGAGAGTGCACATTGAGTGAACGTTAAAAGGCAGGTGCAGTGCATCGCGTATAATGAAAACATGTTGTAAGGTAACTTTAACTGCCTTTGCTACTCGACATGTGTCCGTGATTTTTCTATCAAAATACGTGTCATTCATAACATGAAGTATGAATATTAAGTAGGTCGTTAGTATTCTTGCGCATGCCACCATATTTGTATGTGTTGATCAACACGAGTGCTTATTTAACAAAATAATAATAACACATGATATTTAGAAACGCTTTTTGGATTTCTAGTTGTAGCTGGAATTTATGTGTGAATTATTTACAAAGTAATGAGTGGTGCTGAACGTATACATGTATCAGTAGTTGACGGAAGCTGTGATCCCGAAAGTAAAGAATATCTATATGATTGTGAGACACTCATAATATTCCTCAAACGATAATGATAATAGAAAAACGATCATCTTTACTTGATGAGTGGCAGCTTCCTCAAGTTATTGACCCATGTGTACAAACTATACCACTCAGTCCCTTGCAAATAATTATTACTGAAACTCCTAGTGCCAGAAATACGAAAAGTGTCACGAAAAGATGTGTCATTATTATTTCGTTAAATACTCAATCCAGTTGGTCAACACACAAACATGGCGGCGTGTGAATACTAATAGCGACACTTCGATTTATGAATGACACTACTTTTCTACGAAAAATCATGTACGTGTCGAGTGAGTGAATACGATTATTTAAGGTCAGGTTACAAAATTGTGTTCATTATACGCGATGCGCATGACGTTTGTCATATACTCCATGTGCTAATTCCCAACACGCAACCACATAAACAGTCCCAACTAATTTTTGCTCTCATTTCATACTTCCATTACTCGAAGCTCGTTAAATTTTGCAGTTCAACACTTCCACTCAGTTGGAAATCTTACATTTGTGCTGCAAATTTTACATCTTTTTGTGGGTCATTAAGTAAAGTTTACCCAGCAAATAATAAAGCTAATGGAAACAAGATGATTAAATATCCCTTTACCCCACTTTGTAAATTATTTAGAAGGGAATGAGTAGTGTAGAACGTACACATTGATCAGTAGCTGGC
>JAGDQP010059270.1:0-12406 GCA_022664845.1 Lepisma saccharinum | reverse complement strand
GATGCAAATGCTATAATCAAGGTTCCTAGTAATTACCAAGTGAACGTGAAGTGATAATAAAATATATATGCTACAGTGAATGATAGAAACATGGAATTTGTGAGATCCCCCCAATGGTGATGTAACCCCCGAACTGTCAAGTACACGGCCCTAACTTAATTTTTACTGGAAGTGTGTGTCATAATGTAGATTAAACTCTCTATAAAATATGAAACAATTAAACTTGCTTCTCTCCAAATTTTGCTTTACTTCCCCAAACTAAAAATAGTGACTGAATCCCTGGATAGAAATGTTTCATCACTTCTGATTTAGAGGTGTGAAATCTATAAGCTGCACTAAAATTAAATCAAATTTAATTTAGTACGGTGAAATGCAAATGTTATAAAAAACAAGTTGGATTTATTTCACAATTTCGCCGCTAGACAAAAAAAATATATATATTCAATTTATTTTCTTTCATTAAAGTACTGTCCAATATTTACTATGTTAAATGTACTTCGGATGGTAACATTTTTATCTAGGGTTATTTTGGTGAAACAGGCGGTAACATACCTTCTGTCTCGCTGGGTCTTCTGGGTAAATTAAATGGCTGAACTTCCGGAAAGGCACCTTCAATGGTACCTTCATGAAAAGTGCTATAAAAGGACCTTTGCGACTCTTCCTTTAGGTTTCGAACGACCTTCAATATGGCGGCGAAGAAGGAAAAGGTGCTTTTGAATGAAAAGGTAGTGATTCCGAACGCCGTCCATGTGAAGCTGTCACACGTGGTGACGTCACCACGGTGGCCTCGTGTGAACAGGGGGTAAAAATCTCAGGGTAATTGAGTAAATAAATAAACGAAACGGAAGTAGATGGTTTACTACGCAGAAGGTCACTAATAGGTAAGGTTAACCAAAGGATACAGACTTAATACCAACCATCGTCTGCCAACAAATTGAAGATTTCACCTGCTTCTTCGTCTTCATCTAGCTTTCACCCTTCTGCAACATTCACCCTTCTTCGTCTTCATCTAGCATTCACCCTAGTACGGTTTCAACCTGTTTCGCTTACTGGGCTCGCAGCAATATTTACCAGAATTCCTACCTCATCTACATTGTAGGCAAAACAGAAGATAAATTTTTTAGCTGAAGGATTTTTCTTCTTGTGTATGCTCACATTATACGCACAGAACAGAGAGAAACTCTATTTTGTACACATATTAACAGGTCATTATGCAATTACTATCGTTTATTATGTGTAGGGCATTCATTACTACTATCATATAGACCGAAACCTTTAAAATATTATATCATTTAAATTGATATAGGTACGTTTTTTGTATAGCTTAATATTAACGATACCCGTTACTTAATGATGCAATCTTACTTTTAAATGTAGATATTTCATTGCACTGCTGTCATTGTTCGGTTATTTTGTTTTAGTGTACTGTGGAATTATTTCGACAGCGATGGAGCAGAAACAACAAATTATGTCGAAGGTTACAAACAACCATGACCGAAAGGGAGACTAATAGTTCCGGGATGCAAAGCTCAACCAAATATTTGCACAAATACTTAATACATTTTGTCGTAAAATTGTTAACTACTCTGCCGTAATTGCTTAAAGACACTTCAGATATAATGCAGAAAATCAGTAAAGTTAAAATAACTAATCCAAAAGGTATATTATGTACTATATATCTATAATATATACGGTAGTACAGTACGGTATATGTCTAGTACTTTCTATAAGTATAGAAAGTACAACGTGCATACTCGTAGAACTACTTGCAAATTACTACAACACCAGGTATAAATGGCTAACTGCAGCATGTAGGGAGAAAGCACTGGAACCCTTAACACTAGTGAAGAAGGTCTGGAAATTCTAATGTATAATAATTACACGTACATTAGTTTTGCCAACAAGAGATTACTTAAAAAAAAAAGGCACAACTACTGGAGCATCTGTTTATGTAGCCTATATTAACATTATGAGATGGAGAGAGAGATCGGTATTCAGTATTCGTTATGATTAGACTAAACGATGCTTCCGTGTTTCAATTTTTTCTGTTATCTCCGGATGTTACTGTCATTCGTATATTTTTCACTTTAATTTTGTGTCTATGTTCTTTTCTGTAAATATTATTTGATTATAACTCGCAAAAATTACTCCGAATAGATGTCTTCAAGGTACTATACACATTAACTGATGGCTGTATGAAGGATGTTACAAGTTATGTGGGCAAGAAAAGTCCATTTTCTTACAAGTAGAATTACATTTTGTAGTTTTCTTTACTTTTTGTTCTGTTCCGTTTATTATGCTCTTGAATTCCTTGTGGGGCGTTAAGTATGCATGAAGGGACGAAAAGAAGTAAAGACAAGGTAGGTTCAGTAAAAGGAATATTATCCTAAAACTTTTTTTTATTATTATTATTATTATTTTGAAGTGTCAACTTTACATGATTCACGGAATCATAAAAGATAAAATGAAGTGTATGGGCGCACAGAATCATAATCTTAGATTATGTACTCGTAAATTGTGAACCTCGAAAGGGTCGTTTTTTGTTAGTGAGCTCGAATGAAAAAATCGTCGTGTTCGTTAGTCCCTTTCCCCTCATCGAATACCGTTCGTCTCTATTTCTAGCCAACATAGAGGTGACTTTGAAGGGCGGAAGTGATTACTTGTTAAAAATAGAGGCACCTGTTTAAAGGCGACAGTACTGTATAGAAGTTTTCTTTCTTCCGTTGTTTTGTATCGAAGACTTATTGTGTGTATTCCTTTCGTCGTTTTTATTGTCCCGGGTGTCATTTCTTATATCGTCTTGTGTATTCCAGATTCTCTACCTTTAAACTTAAGTGCATGAGGCCCAGCAAAGCAATGTTCCAGTGTTTTGGCCAGATTTAAGAAAAGAAAAGTCGACATAACTCTCCCTAATGGATGTCTCCTTGTTGTGAAAATTTAACAAAAATTAGAGATTGGTTGTAACAAAAATATATCGATACCGATACTTGATTCTGCTCTTCAATACCATTTTTCAACACAGTTCTACATTCTAAATAAGACACAGAGTAATTCAAATTCAAGTATACTGTTTTCCTAACATTTAATTCTTTATTAAATCGTTCTTTTTCATGTTTAAATTCCCCACACAAGAAACTAGAACATCAGGATAGTTCACCCTGCCAGTTCAAGAAATAGTCTTAAACCGTTTCCCCATAATCGAACATGTATGAAATTCCCCTTTATTTGTAACAGGCTGTCGTTTGTCCTATTTTCCTTCCTTCAAGATTGTGTTCGTTATCGCCAATCATTATATGACGGATTATTAAGCTTGGCTAGATCGAGTTGAAATCTGCATGAAATTCTTTTATAGAAACCTCATAAACTGCCATAGAAACAGTTATACCGAGGAAAATCACTTTCTTTCTCTATCTCTTTATTTGTCTGTCTCGTCCTCTCTGTGCCTCACTTCGCAGTCACATATTCAGATATTGAGAAAGGGGTAACAAACACGATATGGATCTAGTTCAACTTGGAAGCGCGGGTGGAATGCTTGGTCTTTCAATTAAAAAAAAAAACTCTAACCTGACGACTAAACTAACCCACCCTCACTTGCTAACTATGGCTGCCAACTAATGTTGAATCTGGGATACAATGGAAAATAACGATATAGTACAGAGTTCGGGGTCGAAGCTCCGGGACTGAGCGTCCGGGGCTCAGTGTTACAAGGTTGGCTTAGCATTCGGGAGGTCGTGGGTTCAATTCCAGCGACCAACCATCTTGACAGTGCACGGTTTTTCCTCAGTCATACTAGGGAATGCCGGAATGGTACATTCAAGTTACGCCTTGGCCGACACCTTCCTGCAGTCTTTCCCATCCCCTATTCCGGCTTGAGCCTTACATGTCTAAAGGTCATAAATAAAAAAATCAAATTTGAAGCTCCCGAGGTACGAACTTAGAATGTTTGTGACATAAAACATAATATGCGCCGATTCAATTAAATAGTTAACGTAAGTTTAAAGCAGTAAGTACAGGAAAATATTCTCAATTCGTTTACTGTTGAAAATAGTACATCAACTATCTTTGGAAGACAACAATAAATGATTTCTTGAGAAGGAATTAATTTACTCACATGCCAAAAAAGAAAACCATGAAAAGATTCAGAATGGTGATACTGCTGGTGACGGTAATAGGTGTTCTGCCCGAATTTTCCTGAGCAAGGGGAAACGATGTTGTTTGCCATGCCTTCCATCGGACGAAGATGATGACGAATGAAGGATGTTAACGTGGCTTCCGATCCACTTGTGTCCCCACCGACTCTCGAACCAGCGACACCTTTATTACAAGGCAGTGAATGTTACCAATCACTCACATAAAACATAGTATTGCCATTCTTTCACTTTAAACTCATTATCTCCATTTCGTATATATTTGACCATAGCGCGACTCCGGGAGTAGAGAGCGAGGTGATGCATATGGGCTTTACCATACAAAGAGTTCTTCTAGTATTCGACGTCGCATGGCAAGACGTGATCACTGATATAAAAAGTGTCTCTGGTACTGGAAAATCTATCGGGATGGAAGTGGAAACATTCACCGTGACCAACACAAACGCATTACGCACTAACAGCAGTCATAACTCGAGTACTGGCAAAGACAAATGGAGGTGTCAAAGCAACTCGTTCGGGACTGTCTGCTTTATGACTTTAAGGTTACCTGGTCCTCAGTCGAATTAAAGTACATCAAGCCTAGTGGAATAATGCTCTGAATAAACGCGTCGCCAGGCATTGGTTCCAGAAATTCTGGTTGGGAGATTTACCGTCTGGGCATTGTGCAGCTGCAGGAATGTTGGCGGAAGCTGGTGGATGCCGATGGGGATTACCATGGCATTTTGTGTATACCTTTCAGTTTCTGGCTATCAAAACGACAATAACTTTCTGATTATCTTGTAGAAAAGAGGTCAGAGATACTTTTCGATTGTGTATACAGGTAGGCACAGAAACTTAACGTCATAGCGGGAGAGGCGTTGATATAATGTTCTTATTGTTATTTACGGAATTAAATTACACTTAATAACCCAATGCGAATTCCTGTATTCTTAACGTTATTTTTTGTCTGTACAGGAGTGGATATTCCTGACCAGTCCCGCTCAATCAGGAACGGTTGGGAGCCCTATCGCTAGCACGTCAATGAGGCATATATAATTGCAAATAGTGAACATGTCTCTAAAAGTACAAGCAAATTTTATTACTGGTAATTTTAATATTAGTATTGAGGAGTGCTTTTTAAGCAAAAAAAAGTTGACCTACACGGGAGTGAAACACAAGCAAAGCGCATTAAAATGTTTAAAATTCATATGAAAGTTTAAGGGAGCATTTACTAATAAGCAGTATCAGCTTATTGGAATGGTATCTTAAAGGAAAAAATGAATAGTTGGCCTGTACGGGGATCGAACCCGGACCCCAACCAGCTAAGCCGACGATCTACCACCTAGACTACCGAAGATGCTGGAGGCTAACGATTAGGAGAGAATTTGAATATATACATTGATTTTAGGCATCTATGGCTCAAACCGAGATAAGGTAGAAAGAGGAAGCGGGAAGTAACGTCATCAGGGGTGAAGTTGATCAGGTTGGGGTGAAAACAAACATGATTAAACTGAGATTTATCACTACAACCACTTCGTGGCTGCGTTAAACGATCCTAATACCTCTGTACTAATGATACCATTGTCTCATATAACCACGATACAATCTTTTGTGTACAATCGCGCCAAATTTCAAAACTCCTCAACCTTTTGCACCCAAAAAATACCTAATGACTGGACTATATGGGGATGTCATGTAATATCAGGACGGATAGCGGATAATTTTCGGATCTCGGCTAATATCCGGATTACGGGTAATATTCGGACGGATAAAATCCGGATGGTTAAATGGATACCGGATAATTTATCATCTGGTTGTCCGGAAATTTAAGCCATCCCAAGAAGACAGCATAGAGACATTAATACTGTAGGATTTGGCTCGTTTTAGCTCGGCTCGACTCGAAACTCGAGTGAATTTCGAGTAGAGTTGGACAATATTTGCCGAGTCGAGTTGAAAGATTTCTCTTACGAGTCGAGTCGAGTTTAACGAAAACTCGCTCGTGTCCATCCCTATTTGAAGTTTTTATTTATTCATTCATTTATTTATTTATTTATAAGGAGAAGGGCAGGGCATAGAACTACGAAGGGAAAGTTGTTCAGAGTTCTTTCTTTGGTTCTTTGCATTCTGCTGTTGCATGGCGTTGGCAAATTGCGTAATCGTGTAATTGGTATTGTGGAAAAGAAGGCAACTTTTTATCAGTAAAAAAATAATCAAACCAAGTTATTTTTTTTTATTTTTTTTGTATGTTAATATTGTTGGTAAAAGGCTGGATTGCTTTCAAGAACCTACAATTGTTTTCTTTAAAGTGTTCAATTCACTGTAGGTATTTACCAGTGCATAGTTAAAGGAAACGTAATTACCAATGGTTTTGCAACATAATATAGATGTCATCATTATCTGTAACATGTTTAGAAACTATTTAAAAGCTAATGTTCATTGTAAACATCTATTCCAAACAGGGATGCCCAGAGGGGGAGATACAACATGACGCGCGCTGCGTCATGACAAATTGGGGTGGGGTGGGGGACAAAAAAGGTTCATGTTAAGAAATTATTGAACAATTTCTCCTTCGAATACTTGAAATGTAAGATAAAATACTTACGAACTTGTCATTTTCTGCAAATATATAAAAGCACAGCTCTTATGCAGATAAAGCTTTAACTCGATTAACGTCCTTCGCTTTAATCAGCAGCTTGTACATTATACGTCTCCCCGTTTTATTATGCAGTGTTGTTCACTGCGAAACTCCTACTGATCAAACAGCATGGTCGACGAGCTGTTACAACGGAGGGAAATATGGAAACTGCGTGCGAGATATTTACTCAGCTTTACTGGATGCCCCCCCTCCCCAATATTTCAGAGTCCACTTAAATCGAATTCAGTGGATAAACTGACAAATAATCGACCGACATACAGTACCGGTAACTTACAATAAAGAACTGGTTATTCGAAATATATCAGTTCTTATTGATTGCTGTCATTACCTGATAGAATTGAAAACTACTTTTAGGAAAGAACAATATTAAGGTATACCTGGAAAACCTCTCTGTCTGTTGTCGAAACAGTCCAGATGCATGGTCATAATTTGATAAATAGATGAAGAGGATACCGGTGTGAAATTAAGAGCAAACTTTCCAAGCTATCATAATAATTTAATTGTAAAGTAATTTGTGCCTAACATATTTGCTTAAAACGGGAAAACAAGACAGTCATTTTCTCTAATTATAGATTTAACACATGAGTTAGAAGAATATACGTTGAGTTTAATGTACTCGTAAAATGCGATAAGTTCCAGTCGAATGTTTATAGCAACATCCTCTTACTTCAGGCGATACAAGTGGAATCAATTTGAAGTAACAATAAATTATGTTACCTCCGTCGAAACATGGACTGACGAGGTGAATGCGACATTTCCCTTGTAAGTTTTACTAATTAAGTTTTGAACTTATTAAAATACGTAGCTTTTAAGTTGTATATATAGTTTATTAATGTTAAGAATTGCTGGTAAGTTAGTATTTCAATGTTATGGACAGTAACGCAAGGTTAGTACTGTTTATTTTAGTTGTGCATTGATCTTTTATATTCTCTATTATTTTTTATTTTTATTTTAATTTTTAAAGATTTGCATATTGAAAGAAGGCAATATGAAATTGAAAGAAATACTAACGTGTTTTGCTGTTGAACGAAAACAATATGAAATTTCATAAAAATTCTTTCTCAAGTACTAACGTGTTCTCTTTATGCCTTAATACTATAGCTGTGTCCTAATTTCTCTTTCTTCTTATTTTTTCTTATTTTCAACAATACTTTATGGAAAAACTACAATACTGACGACGGAAGGACAACGGACAATGTGGAAGGTTGGCAGTTCAAATTCAATAGGAAGCTGCAGTCGGAGCACCCCCAATACATATATTCTCGTTTTTGTTAGTAGTGAAACAAGAGCAAAGAGAAAATGAAAATATGATGAAATTGCTAGAGGTTCGACATCAACCAAGACCGCAAAAGTTAAAATACAAACGAGTTGACGGCCGTATTTCAACCTAAAAAAAGAAATGGACTCATAGAACTTATACAGTACGTCGATGCTGTAGCACATGTCTTGCGTTTAGAATCTTAAATGCTGTATTTTGCAATGAATTTGAGAAGTACATGTTGGAAATTATAAGTTGTTAAATACAATGAGTTAGTCCATATAGGTTTTTTCTTCGTTATCTTTTACATTGTAATAGAAATTATGAACCTACACCATATTTATATCATATAGCTTTTTTTTTTGTATCTTTATAGTATAGTATAGTATAGTTTTTTTTTTTAACACTGTAACAGAAATTATAAACCTACACCTTATTTTTACCTGCTTATTATATGCAGGTTATATTTTGTGCATTTTTCGGGTATTCCAGAAATCGAGCAGTCACGAATTTTCATAAATCACGTAGTTTTATATTCAGTTACCAAATACAGTTTTCTTTGTAGCTTCCTATTACGCAGGGAATTTCTAAAATATCCCTCATCTATGAAAATTCCTTGTAGAAAACATTCGGCCAAGCGGGGATCCACGATTGACATGTTGACAAAAACAGGAAATATAGCGTTAGGCGAAACGGGATTAGGTCAAACCGGCCAGGATCGTTCAAGATCTTCACAACGACGCAAGAAGCATATCTATATCTTAATTAGGACAAAAGTCACAACACTTTTAATAATCATAGTGACTCATAGTTTGAGATGCTGTAACTCCAGAAATATTTGACACACGGCTATAATATTACATATTTGGGTGTTTCTCATTTGGCCTTACTAACATACTACAATTCATAAAAATCTACGATGGTGAGGTGACTGTGTTGATCTAACGTGGAATGACCCCTGTGTGAATGTTGAACGTCTTTCACAAAATCCTAGAAAAAGGCTGAAACGTGTATTTACAAGACGGTCAAGCAAAGAGCTACAATAGTCCGTACTTTTTAAAAATAAAATTACCAACTCGTGATATGTACCGGAAGGGATGTGGGAAAGGATTGATCACTTTGCCAGTAGAAAAGATTGCTCAGTATTGATACTGCTGTTATTTTAAATTATGGCATTTTTTATTCAAGCTACTCTCCCCTGCTGCCAAATGATAACAAACAGACATTCGTTACAATTTTAATTTGAATTTTATTTACGGCCTTTAGGCATCTAAAGCTCAGACCGAAATAGGGGAGGGGACAGGATTCGGGAAGGTGTCGGCCAGGGTCTATGTTGAAGGTGCCATCCCGACACTTGCCTGATGTGACTGAGGAAAACCCTGGAAAAACCTCAGTCAGGATAGTTGGTCGATGAGATCGAACCCACGACCTCCCGAATTCTACGCCAACGCTCTACTCGGGACATTTGTTACAAGACACTGTAACATGCCTTGTACACATTGTAACGCAAATTATGAGTATGGTGCTGTAGCAACAGTAATTTCTACAAAATAAGCTACAGAAGCAGAGAACAGATGATTGTTAGTAGTCGTTGATTGTGTCCATTAAACGTTTTCAATAAATATGAATTTTATTTCGTGAAGTACGGAACGTCGTAATAGGTTTTTCGATGAGGTGGGAATCAACGATCTAATAACAGATTTTCGTCGTCGGCTGAAAATAGGTTTTCCACAAGTGCAATGTCTCAGCTTGATGGCAGAATTTTCGAGCAGTTATCAGCAACATTTGCACAGACTATCTTTTCTTCTGGTGTTTTGTGAACTTCACAAGAAGAAGTAAATAATGTTGAAACAGCTGAACTTTGCAAATTTTACAAATTTTACAACCTTCATCCTGGAAATGTTAAGAGAAAAAAAAAATCCGTACAATCTACTTGTATCTGACGAAAGATATTGATTTAACTCATGTTGGTGTTGGAAGACATTAAGAAGAAGCAGTATGTGGCGGAACGAATTGCAGATGTTGAAAATACAAAATTTTTATTACTGCTGCAATGACTAATTGTTCAGCAAAACGTACAATGAGTTCCATGAGGATAATGAAAAGAAAAAAAAGATTATGCTTTTTCATGACAAACAGATAGCCTACTGTCCACTATAATTCCTTCGTGAGAGTTCAACATTTTTTGTTATTCAATGAAAAATAATATTGGTCATGTTCCTGCAGCAAGATCCCAATGACAAACATTATTTCAATGCACGTAAACGATTGCTGGCACGTATATCAATAGTTCCTGCTTCCACTTTTCAATATGTATGAATAGGGTAAACGCACCAGTTATTGGCACCTTTACACCACTGTAGTTTTGAGACTCGAAGTGCAGCTTTATTATGACTTTTTTTCTGTTCATGGCTAACTGTAAACTCTTACAAGGGAAGTCGGGGAAGTGATACGCGGGGATCTGCATGTGTTATATATCGCTGGAAAGGTCACACCGAGTACAAGTTATATGTGAAATATCTCGCTTGAATGGGGCCTGTAGGGGGCGTGACGACCATTTGAAGATCCGAATAATGCACGTCCCGCCCGAAACACCAGAAAACGTGGACAAAATAGGAAACTGTGTTTCAATGTGTATGAGACTTGGAATATATAGATTTAAAAAGGTGGCTGAGTACGAATCTGACATCGCATTTGTAAAATTCAAAATGGCGGACACAAATTACAAAAAAGCAAGCTATGGATCTGAAATTGGGTATATAGAGATATATGACGTCGCTAACTATGAACCTGATACCAAAATTGTAAAATTCAAAATGGCAGATTCAATATGGTGGACAAAAATTGCAAAAAAGATGTACATATGTGATGATTACACATGTAGTAGAAAAATATGTATAGTACATAACGGGGCAAGTAGGGCCAACTGATTCGTGATAATAAAGAGGGAGTTTGTTGTAGTAGACAGCAGAGCTTTCAGCTAGAAAATGACGTTTGTCCACGTATAGTGGTGTTTCGAACCCCATTGCAATGGCAGTGAAAAAGTTCGAGTTTTGGATTATAAAATGCGTTATGCTTCCACAACTGTCTTTTTGGTATCACATGTTGCAGTTTACACTTTGACCCCCCTAGGTATGCACTGCTGTGCGTTACATGCGTGTAAGAGGATGAGGGAAAGAGTGTATAATGACTAATGATAATGGTATAGGGCAAAGAAACAGGTGTAAGACAGGCTTTTACGACAAAATACATAAGAACATGCAATACAGGATTCTTTCTGCTTGCAGTTCTGGCAAATGGGCTCGTCGAAAGAAAAATTTATGTCCTTTACACCTTGAAATGCAACATATGGTACATCAAAACCCGCTTTGTGCCAGGTGTACCTAAACAAGGGGCGATACAGTGTCGATTGAAATTGCTTCAAAATGAGGCTATGAATTTTCAATGCATTGTCACGCCTGTGGAGCAGTGCTTCGTTTCCTGTAAGAAAGGCATGTTCAGTGAACAGTTTCATAAAAATCTTTCCACTGATGGAAGAAAAACACATCCAGTAGTTGCATGAAAGCAGTGGAAGCTGGTGGAAGGGTTTTTAATGTAATCGCAACCCTGTCATTTTGGTAGTGTCTTTGACTTTTGAGCGAGGACTCCAGGCATCAGCAATCACAACGGTCTTCTTTGTTGGAAGCATCTCTACGTTAGGTTTGAGGACATTACGGAAGAAATCGCCCATCAGTCCCTTATTTAACTTGTCCGATTGCGAGCATCGAATGACAAGGTTCTGGTAATTGGGAAGTAATGGATCCGCAATTTTGAATTTTACAATTTTGGTATCCGATTCATAATTAGCGGCGTCGAATATCTCTATATACCCAATTTCAGATCCACAGATTGTTTTTTTTTTTGTAATTTGTGTCCGCCATTTTGAATTTTACAAATGTGATGTCAGATTCGTACTCAGCCACCTTTTAAATCTATATATCTGGTGTAGTAAAAAGTAATCCATTATTTTTGCATGACATTGAAGGCTTGACTTACCATAGTTAGAATGATCCGATTTAGATCACATATGCGCCGTTTTGTTCAATAACGTGTTGCCATTTGGAAGGTAATATCATGATGCCTCTCTCATAGAAGCCCTTGTCCCCATTGGCAAAAAATTGGGACAGTCGATTTTCACAAGCCTCTCTTGAAGCGAATTTTGCACCAGCAAACGTGTTCGCCATGGACAGGAACGGATGGTAATCACTCGGTGCCAGGTCCGGACTATAAGGTGGATGCATAAGAACCTCCCAACCAAGCTCCCGGAGCTTCTGGCGAGTCACTATCGATGTGTGTGGCCTGGCGTTGTCCTGGTGGAACACAATG
>JAGDQP010059268.1:0-12407 GCA_022664845.1 Lepisma saccharinum | reverse complement strand
AGGGTTTGTTCCTAATCATTGGTACTTAAAGCTGGTGTAACCAATGCAGAAATGTGTCAATTTTGTCGAAAACTCATTCTCTGAACCATGTTGTACACTAGGACCCTGACTGTAACCGAGTTTTCTGGTTAAACAGGTTATTGCTACTTGATAAATGGGTTCCGAAATAATAAAGACGCTAACTTAAATTTCTAAAAGGCTAATGCAACTTTTTACTAAAAACATTTGTGACATTTAGACAACTTCAGAGATTTGTTAATCTGTTATTGTTTTGCACCCTTAGTCTTTCTACAGTGGCACAACAGTGGCGAAGTACAGGGGTACAATTTACTCTCCCAATTGGAACATGGGGCACAGCAACAGCATTTTTAGCCCCCACGCAAATGTTGCGTTTCATATATTATGATATTTTGTCATTTCTGAACCCCACCCTATAACACAATGGTGTGCAACTTTTTCAAAATGTCGGACCCATGAAGTCAATGATAATTCATCACCACTGTGCTCTGTCACTTGTTGTAAAACAAAAATAAAAATACCCACAAAATAATAATTATTAGTAAGTATCAATTACCTATTCTACCCCTCTCACTTAACACATACTCAAAAATAATAGGAAATTTCATTATCAAGATCCCATTATTTTGAAATTCAGACAAGGTGGGATAGTTGGATTTTTTATTTTCCTAATTTTTACTATATGATAGTAGGTCACGATAGATTAACATTGTGCAAGGTTGAGCCCTCGGAAAAATTTCTCCTGTCCAGTATAAACCCCCAAAGTTGAAGGTCACGGACCCCTTTTGTTGTGAAAATCTGAACAAGGCATTTTCAGAATGCTATAGCTTTGTAAGGCAACATCACCCCAAGTTTGTGTTTACTTATAGTGATAGTACTATATTAACTTATGTTGCTTTTTATACATTTCAGTGGCACTGTTGCTTTCCATTATTGCGTGCCAACAAAAAAGGAACTGAAAGCCGTTTTGGTATGATTTTAATGTATATTAATATTTTCTCAGCTCAACAGCAACACCCTAAAATAAATTCTCATGAAATTGTAAGTTGATGGATAAAACTAAACTATGTGATATGAAAAACGTATGGAGTCTCAGTGCTGTTAAGGGTGAGAGCTTCTTGAAATTTTAAAATGTCGGAATTTTGCGATTTTTAATGGCAATTATCTCAACCCCCCCTAGGAAAAATCTGATTGTACCTTATTGTAGCGGGAGATGTCTACAAATGTTAGAAAAATAGAAAACAGTATATGTGGGGGAAGGGGGGGAGCTCATTTACACTCCAAGAAAAAAATAATAACGTACTGTACTTCACTTCAGCGCTTTGGGGCCAGTCTGTAATTGTTCAGCTTGGTTGCTCGACCCCTTTCAAAATATATTATTTTTAATATATGTGTCAACATGCACGGCAGTGCATGCAGCCAAGTTCTCCGCGTCACAAAACGTCAGCAATTCCAGAAGCATGTTATACAGGAACAAAAGTTTAAGGAGAAATCGGCGATTTCGAGGCCTCGTAAGAAAGATGATGTTAAATATAGGCATATGAGCTTTCAAAGTTAAGGAGATATGGCAAATATGTGCAGGTGTGCAAAATTTAATATTCATAGCTTGAAGCATATTCGAGATGTGGACCCCTAAAATTGCGTATTTTAGGCTGACTCACTCAATGACTCACTCACTCATCATATTCTTTAGGGTGTTCGGAATAAGCTAGACACATGAAATTTGGGATGAAGGTAGAGGATGAAAAGTAGGTTAAGAAAATATTACAAAATGTTGAAAAAGTTAACATCTTAGATCCAAAATGGCCACCAAAACGAAATTTCCATAGAATACACAGCCTAAACGGCTGGAGCTAGAAAAGTGAAATTTAGTATGATGGTGCATCATCATTAGTACGTTACGAAAATATTATAAAGTGTGTCCAAAGATGCCAACTTGGATCCAAAATGGCTGACTTCACAATCCATTTTCCACACCGTTTGAGCTAGAGATACGAAAGGCATAAAGGTGTATTACCAAGAGTAGTTTAGGAAAATACTACATTTTGAACAAGTCACCACCTTGGATTCAAAATGGCAGCCCAAAAAACATTTTTCGCACCGTTCGAGCTAGAGAAATGAAATTTGATATGAAGATGTACAATCACGATTAGGTCACGACAATATAAGAAAACGTTAAAAATGTCCCCATCTTTAATCCAAAATAGCCGCCCAAATCCCATTTTCCAAACCACTGAAGTTGGAGAGACGAAATTTGGTGTGAATATGTACCATCACGAGTAGGTTACAACCAATAGGGCAAGCCTTCCCTACAGGAGCGCAGGCCCCCCAGCGGTATGGGGGAAGATCTGCACCATGGGGGCGCAGTTCCCCGGAGAGTCTGATTAGGATAAATGGGGCGCAGCCCGCCATGTGTTTCTGAGGGCAGCGCCCCCAGCGAAGCAAAGCGCGAATTTATAATATACACCTACAAAAAGCTGTGAAATCCGAGCAAAAGCACCAGAGGTGCAAAAAGTTTAGCCAAGTTCTTTAGCCCTAAAAACTTAATAAGTGGTTAAATGGATAACGGATGAGCCAAGTTCCTTGGCGACAGCATGTAAGAGAAACGCTGGAAGTTGGCGCGAGGTGGCAAGGTTCATGATCTTCAAAGCATAAGGCTTTTGTCGTCCCTAAAACCCACCACGCCCACCACCACCAACACTAAGGCTCGAACATCATGAACCTTGCCACCTCGCGCCATCTTCCAGTGTTCCTGCTTGTCCCACAAAGTTTTGCGCGTCACAAAACGTCAGCATTGCCAGATGTTAAAGATAGGAATATGAGTTTTCGGAGCTAAGGAGATATACCAAATATGTGCAGGTGTGCAAAATTTCGTATAAGTATCTTGTAGCATATTCGAGTTGTGGACCCCTAAAATTGTGTATTTTAGGCTTACTGATTCATAGACTCACATCTACACACTCACTCACTCACAGTATTGTTTAGATTGTTCGGGATAAGCTAGAAACATGAAATCTGGCATGAAGGTGAAGGATAATAAATAAGTAAAGTAAAAATTCCGTCATTTTGAAAAGTCGCCATCTTGTATTCATAATGGCCGCCAAACGTAAAATTTCAAAGAATACACAGCCTAAATGTCTGGAGCTAGAAAACCGAATTTCAGTATGAAGGTACATCATAACTAGTAGGTTAAGAAAATATCACAAAATGTCTTCAAAGACGCCATTTTGGATCCAAAATGGCGGACCTCATAAATCAATTTTCCACACTGTTTGAGCTAGAGATACAAAATTTGGCATAAAGGTGTATTATCAAGAGTAGTTTACGAAAATATTACATTTTGAAAACAATCGCTATCTTGGATTCAAAATGGCAGCCCAAAAAACATTTTCCTCGCCGTTCAAGCTAGAGAAATGAAATTTTATATGAAGGTGTACCATCACGATTAGGTCACAACAATATAAGATAATGTTAAAAATGTCTCCATCTTTAGCCGAAATGGCGGTCCAAATCCCATTTTCCAAAGCACTGAAGCTAGAGAAGCTAACTTTGGTATGAAGGTGTACCATCACGAGTAGTTTACAATAAATGGGGAAACCTCCCCTATGGAGGTGCAGCCCTCCGGGGATATGGGGAAGATCTACAACATGGGGGCGAAGTTCCCCGGAGTGTCTGGTTGCGATAAAGGGAGCGAGCGCAGTTCCCCCAAACTCCCCAGGTTGGGAGCGCAACCCGCCACGGGATTATGGACCCAGCGCCCCCAGCGAAGCGAAGCGAGTATTATACACCTATTATTATTTTGTATTATACACCTACAAAAAGCTGTGAAATCCGAGCAAAAACACCAGAGGTGCAAAAAGTTCAGCCAAGTTCTTCAGCCCTAAAAGGTTCTTGGCTCTTCCGTCCTCCATTTCACCACTTTTTAGGGCTGAAGAACTTGGCTGAACTTTTTGCACCTCTGGCGTTTTTGCTCGGATCACTTATATAAGAATAGTTCAAAAGGGGTATTCTTTTATTTTTATCGAGCCGATTAATTATTGGCGGCCATTTTTGTATTGGTGCACTTGCCAAAATTTATGTTTGCAGACATTTACGAAAAGTGTAATATCTCCGGATTGATTTACCATAGGATAAAAAAAAATGTTTCCCTTAAAGTCTGTTTGACAATTTTAGTCTTCTGCACGAAAAGTCTAAAACGTAATTGAACTGGCCAAAATGGTATCCATATGTGTCGAAATAGAAACAATGCAGGTTTTCAGGGATGCTTTTTCGCACGAAAGGGATTGAATATCAAAGTTGCCTTTTTGAACACTTTTACATGTAAAAGTATATTGAAGACATATAGAATATGAAGGCAGATATATACTTCCTTATATTTCCGGAAGAGAGTTTTGAAAAATTGAAGTTATTTATAACTTTGTTACTGTTTGAGTTCTACTGATAATTTTTACACAGTTGTTCATGAAGGACAGATATTTCGTTGTATGGGGTTGGAAGAGGTGCCGCACTTTTTGAAAAATGATTGTAGATAGAATAATAGAACAGAGATTGCTTAAGAGCCGTATTGTAGTAATAGCCAGATACATAAGCGTTAACACAAACGCGATATAATGCTTCTTAATAGCGCATCAATGAAAAGAAAAAATGTAGAAGGACCTTTTTCGAGCTCATCAAAACGACCGAAAGAGAGATGCTGCACCATGCTGGAGAGATACTGTAGCAACTTAGTTCCGATTTTTAACATTTTTTTTCGTACATGTTCATAACCATAGTTAATACACAGTTCTCTACCACAATCAATCGGTCAATATCTTTCAAATATCATGTTCATTCAGGAGTATCTCAGGCCTCCAATCTAGGATCTTTGTTTTTCATTATGTACATAAATGATCTACCAAACAAAATTAATTATTCAAAGTGTGTAATGTACGCAGACGATGTAAAATTATATAAGGAAATGAGAAACCCACAAAATGCTTTACAACTGCAAATAGACGTAAATGAACTACATGAATGGGGCTTGAGTAATAACCTGAATATCAATATTAAAAAATGCTTTGCCATGATTTTCTCTAGAACCAAATTCACCCATCACTATACATATTCCATAAATAATGAAAAACTTTGACAGGTGTGCTCTATTAAGGATCTTTGTGTTAGTATTGACTCTAGTACTGAAGGCCATACTTCGCAAGTAGTCAGCGATGTATACAAAAATACTAGGATTTGTAATCAGAAGTGTTTTAATATATATCGTATTAGTGTATTATAAAATAGTCTGGTAAGAAGTAAACTGGAATACGCATGTCATTTGGCCACCTAGTTATCAATCACAACAAAAGATAACAGAACAAATTGAGAGAAGGTTTCTGCGATTTCTATATCATAAAAAATATAATATATCGGCTTATAGATAAAAAAAATACCTTATAAACAGTTTTTACGTGAATTTAATTACGTTACTCTAAAAAGCAGACTGGAAATATATGATCAGGTATTCCTATACAAAACTGTAAATGGTATTCTTGATAACACCACATTTCTATGTAGAATAAATTTTAATATCAGAAAATCTCATCTTCGTTCCAGAGATTTGTTATCATGTGTAATTCCAAGAACAGAAAAATACAAATCTTCACCACTCCTCACAGTTGGCTTTGTACAATAATTTATTCAACAAATGTCTAGATCTAGATTTCAGTCTAATATTTTCATTATACATAAAATTATTGAAAAATGTTATTGGCTCATGACATAGAGTATAACAAAGTTAATTTCAAGCATGTCATTGTTTTATATACTAGCACATTTATTTGTAGATACTTCTGAATCATAGTCAATATTGTTTGCTGTTGTTATTTCATTTCTTCTTCTTTCTTTCGTCTTACCTTAATCTAAGTTTTGTTATAGTAAGAGTGAGGTGGCATCCGCGTCCAGAATGGCAGACTCTTCCAGAAGTCCGAAGATCTGTCATCACTGGAACAGCTGGCCGGATGCCTTACCTCAAATACAAGTAATTAAATTTTCCATTTTCCTTTGTATTCAAGTTCCTTTCTTAATACGTATATTCACATTATTATATTATTCACATTATTTTATCTACTTATGAATCACACTGAATATTTGTTTGCTGTAGTTGTTATATTTCATTGTCCTTTTACCTTTGTACCCTAATTTAAATGTTGTTATTAGTAGAACAGGGTGACATCCGGGGCCAGAATGGCAGATCTTCTAAAATTCCAAAGATCTGTCATCTTTGGAATAGTTGCCGGATGCCTTTCCTAAAATACAAGCAACTAAAACTTTGTATTCCAATTTTTGACATTCATACATTTATTTGTAGCTGCTTATGTATCATACTTAAATTTGGCTTGATGTAGTTGTAATTTCATATTATAGTATCATTTTTTTTTTCCTTTTCTTTGTACTGTTATATAAAATTTGTTATGGAAAGAAAGAGGTAGCATCGAGGGCCTGAATAGCAGATCTTCTGGAATTCCGAAGATCTGTCATTTTTGGAACAGCCGGATGACTTACCTCAGACATATGCAGTTGTAATTTTGTATTCTTATTTATATCTTTTAATTTATTTTGTATTAAAGTATCTTGTAATATTAAACTGTATATGCCTTCTTTAACTGGAGATGTACTCTGTTGAAAGTACACAAGTAAATTAATTAATTAACTAGTTAAAATAGATCTCAGCATAATGTGCTGTTAAAAAGACTGTTAGATTCATCGGAAGAAAAGAAATAGACCAATATAAATTTAATATCAACAAAACTAGATAAAGAAACACCACTTATCGGTCACCCTGGCCGACAACAGGAATGCTCGGGAATTATATAAACCTAAAGTCGACCACAGTATTATATTTATTAGATATGATTATTGCGTATTATTTATGATATATAAAGTCAAAACAGAACATTTAAAACGCTGAACAAACAATTTATGTCTTAAAACTATTAAAAAGCGACAGTTTTACCCTAAATGTTAGGACACTGTTCTTAGAGTTTGCGGCATCTTCTAAGCTAACCAGGGAAGCCAGATATTTTATATTTTCCCCCAGTATATATTGTCACTATCGACAGCTGGTAAAACTTAAATACCAAGTTAAAGCTCTTCGAAAAATTGACATTTTTTAATACACATTTTCTGTTACCTAGGTCTAAGTGGCCGACCATTGGTGTGTGTCCGACGACCGCTGTCCTCACCCTGCATAAAAATAATGTGCTTGTTTATACTGTATAAGAAAGGAGAAAAATATTTTTAAATGTATAATTTAGTTGTGGGCATATAGAGGTCCTGAAACTACTGGTAGGGAACCACTGATACACACAATCAGCTTCGGATACGTGTTAAACAAATATATTTATGTAAACAATGTTTCTACATAGAATAGTGTAAATGCATACTCAACAGTGTAAATCAAATGTTATTTTTATTACATGACTACATCACCAACCTGAGCCAAAGATGCCTAAAATCCATAAATGAACAAATTCAATTCATGTGCACGTAAGTTAAGGTCCTTTCTACATTCTTTAATTCACAATGGTTCATCGTGTCCTCAAATCTTGCAACGTTAATTTAATTCTTTTCCCGACGTCATACAATGATGGAAATTTCCACAGCAACGTAAGTCGGGTGACAATACAATATTCCATATATATATTTATATATTTTGAAAGCATATTTTAATATATTTTTTTAATATTACCCATAAACACTAGCCTGTAACGCTATAGCGTTTGACTGGTTACAGAACACTTTAGGATTTGGGTAAAAAAAATAAGAAGAAAACTTTTTAAAGATACTTTTCTTAAACAATTCCTAGTAAAAAGTAAAAAATAATTTTGTTTATCCATGACTAAAAAGAAAAGCATGGGTCGTGCGCTCAAATACGGTCACATTATACATTTTTCAATTAGCTAGCCCCACGATTTTTATTTTAGTCATGCATAAACAAAATTATTTTGTACTTTCTAGTAGGAGTTGTTCAAGAAAAGTATGTATTTAAAAAGTTTTTTTTTATTAATTGTTTTCAATTTGGTTTAAATGATACCTAAACTTAAATGCGAGAATAGCGATGGCAAAACGGGCGTTCACAAAGAAGAATCTCCTCTGCAAATCGATGAGCAAAAAGTTGAAGAAGAGATTATTTAAATAATTTGTTTGGAGTATTGTGTTCTGTGGAGCAGAAACATAGACTCTACGAAAGGGTGAAGAAAAAAAATAGAAGCCTTTGAAATGTGCATATGGAGAAGAAAGGAAAAAATCAACTGGATACAGAAGATTCGAAATGAAGAAGCTCAGAAGGAAATAGGCGAGAGACGAACAATACAATAAAAGATTGGGAACACACTGTTCTTCTTCAAACAGTGCAAAAAATGAAAATCTATTTCCACAGGCAAATGAGCACTGGGTACGTGGTCACCAATACTCATTACTTGTGCATTGGGTCTTCATTTTTTGCACTGTTTCAAGAACAGAGTATTTCTAGACTTTTCAATCACCTACGCATACACAGTAAAAAATAGCTGTGTTAATTCAACACAATGCGGTGTCCCAGCGTGACTACCACTTTTGTGTGTTAAATCAACACAACACACGGTGTTGATTTCTGTACTGGGAGAAAAAAAAAAGTTACGGCTGCAGCTAGATTTGAACATGGGTTGCTTAGCTGGAAGTCGAGCGTCTTGCCGACTTCGCTAAATCGTCAGACAGAAAGAGCACTAGATTGAAACAATATAGAGGATAAAAAAATGTTGCTGAACCCCAAACACAAACAAAGTTACTCTCACGACTTATGCCATGATTTAATCACTTTTTCATTGGTCAATTAGGGATCACAATTCCCATTTATTGAGAATATGTTCCATTTCTGTGAAAAGAAGCGCAGCATATGACATGTTGTTACGATAAGAAAGCAGTAATGCTGCTCAAGTGTTTGGCTGTCGCCATCTTGCTTCCTTTCGTAGAAATAGAATATTCTCAATGAATGGGAATTCTGGTTCTCAATTGGCAAATAGGAAGTGATTAAACAATGGGATAAGTCGTGCAACTAACTTAAAGTTTGTTTTGGGGGTTCAGCAACATATATTTGAATCCATACACTGTTTAAATATAGTGTAGTCGTTTAATTCAAATGTTGTTCATTAAATACCGTTTGCATCTAATTCCTTTGGTGTCTAACGATTTAGACAAGTTGGTAAGACGCTCGACTTCTAACGGAGCAACCCGTGTTCAAATCTCACTGTAGCCGTAACTTTTTTTTCACTGTACCGAAATCAACAACGTGTTTTGTGTTGATTTAACACACAAAAGTGGTATTCACGCTGGGACACCGCATTGTGTTGAATAACACAGCTATTTTTTGCAGTGTACTAATGTCGCATCTCATTATCTCTCTCAAAAATACATATCTGGGAATACTGACTTCACAAATGTATTTCTGGTAATATTCTGTTCCAGATTGATATGTTACATTACCCCCCTTCCCATTCTAAAAAAGTGAGCATCATTCAAGATGGCGGCCATGACAAATATACCTTTTAAAATATAGCGCACTGAACTGGTATCTATTCATGTATATTTGTTTTCCATTATTTCAAGCATTTTAAAAATAACCGTGTGTTTTCCAACTTACATTACACTATAAGTACTCATTCTTATGAATGAAACTTTTGAGAACTGCACTCGTCCTTATGCACAGAAGAATTTTTAATCATGTTTTCTGGTGGTTTCCTGATGTACCCTACTCCTCTACCAGTTTAGACGGAAAAGCAGTTTGAAGCATCTATAGGTTTACGTGTAAGTCTCTATTTCCCATTATAGTACATCTACTTAAAAAAAAAATGCTTTTGACATTATTAATTTGTGTTTTAATCTTGTGCCATGTGCTCTTCATATGTAAAGATGTAGTTGGCCTTTTGGTAGACGTACAATCTGACAGGTTGTCTTTACTTTCCCCTCTAAGTGCTTAATGGATTATACATTGTATATGTGTGGGAATATGGTTATATTTAAAATTAAATTACTTCCGTTAAGGAATTTAAGTATGCAAATCTCTAACTGTGTCAAGGATAGTTACATTTAATTCGTTTTCCTTTTGTCCTTCAAATATATAGCTGGATTCGTTTTCGTTTCTATCAGGGTACATGTACTGATAAAGCTGCTGCATGTTTAAATTGGTGAAGTACTATACCTGATCATATTCCTATTTCAACACTACATTTTAATAAATTGAATTATTATAAATTAGAGCAGCGGTTCTCAAAGTATGCTCCGCGGATCCCTGGAGCTCTGCAAAGGTTCCGCCGGGGCTCCGTGACATTGTCCGTGAGAACATCAGGGTGTCGACAGCAAACATTCTCAAACAATCGGTGAACTTCTTCCCTTTTGCTATGTAGTGATGTACGTACGTTCTATACATATTTCTTTCAAATCACGTATTAATGCTACTCGGCGATATTTTCCAATTAGAATTGGCCGGAAATATGCTCTCCAATATCTCTTTTACTTTTCATAGCAGGAAAAAGATGAATGCGCTTTACTTCAAAGTACAGCGCCAGAGAGTTTGTTCACTCGGCAAGTACAACGGAAATAAGACTTTTCAGGAAGCACGTTTCATCTCTAGGTACCGCATCCCCCTTGTATTTGTGTTTGTTGCTAGTACCTTTCAGTCCAGTTGCCAAGATCAGGAGTGGGACGTCGCCTCGGTACATTTTTCTAGGCGCTAGGCTGTCTGTTTTTGTTGCTTAAATTGTTGATTTTCAACATATTTTTTACTTAAAGAGTATCTAGAATAAACGTTACCAGACACTAAATCGGGACTGGTTGTCTTACATTACACATTTTTTTTCCTAGAAATGACTTTGCTGACGAATACGATTGATTACTCTTGAAATATGAGTGGCATCTCTACTATACTGCAAAGGAATGTACACGTCTAGGCGATACTTGCCATACTCGTGTTCTAAAATGCTGTTCATGTATCAAACACCCCGGTACTATTTCCCCCTCCATTACACCATTGGCCAAGATATTTGGGTAAATGATCAATCCCATTTTTTTTAAAAAGAGCAAAGATTTCGATTGGGAAAGTCAGCAACACCGTCATATACGCCCACAGGAGGGAGACATCTCAAATTGTTATGTATTTATTGCTTCACCGAGAGTTCGGATCCGTCGGAATTTCTTGGCCTTTTTAGAAACAGGTCACTATCCCCAGGTTTGACAATGGTTCTGGAAGCAATAAAAAACCACCAAATCCCAAATTTAGCACAGAAAACTATTACAATTCTACTTGGCTTTGTTAGAACGTATCTGTGCGAGCCTGTTTTTGCAACCCGTTTCGAAAAAACGAAGTACCTTGACGGACTGGACTCTCTTACATAAATATACGTGAAATTTTTTTGCATGGGCAAGAAACAACTGCATTCGGCGCATTGAGATGAGCAATTAATAATTTTATATTAGGAAAAATTGTTGTGCATTTGTATACTTTCTATGTTCTTTGATGGTTACTGTTCTTGTTCATGAAAAATACTAGAATATTAGAAAAGAATTCAGTGTTACCTGTACTGTTGACTGGAACCAATTTCTCTCAGTAATGGGCTTCCCCATTGGACATGGATATTCTTTTCTGTGTTGAATGTTGAAACTTTGGCCAAAACCGGTTCCATCTTAGAGATGGTGTCACTGCATGAACACTCTCCCAGGTTACGGGTTAGGAAGTAGCGGTCAATGTCTTACTTAAGATACCATCCCGGCATTCCCCTGATCAACTGAGGAAAATCCTTAGAAAACCTCAGTCAAGTAATCCGGCAGCAGCGCTCCAACTCGCGTACCTCCCCGTTGCTGATACAAGTCTGTAAGGTTGCTAACTGAACCACGATGATTGGGTCATTGGCTCGTATGTGAACCACTCCGCAGTGTCGTATTTGGGTTAAAAGGGCTCCGTGGCCAAAATGTTTGAGAACCACTGCATTAGAGGATGAACAAAGTTCCTTTGAATTGCAGACTATCTCCCTTATTCTTTAATGTGTGTGTCATTTACTAATTTTAACATATTGGCTTTCCCTTAGAGTTATATTAAATATCCCTTAATTTTAACAAGGTATATTAAAGGAATGGACATGACAAACCCAAAGGAAGAGTCTTGTGCCTGTTTAGTAATTATCCTTAAAATAGGTTGACTATACATCTCGGTTTGAAGGTTCTGTCGCTGTGTCTCTCTCATTCTGTGGGGTATGCCCATAGAGATAAGTTAAAATTAATTATATAAGCCATAAAAGCACAATGGCTCACGCCCGTCCCCATAGGGGAAAACCTCTAATCTGTGTAACTTTCCGATAAAGAATATACGAAAAATAAATGAATAA
>JAGDQP010059266.1:0-12407 GCA_022664845.1 Lepisma saccharinum | reverse complement strand
TAAAAATGCACTAGGTAATAATTTGCTTCTAAATATACAGTTGATTATCTTATTTAAAGTAAACTTGTTTTAAAAGATAACTTTTCATTTAAATTCTAAAACGATTCCAACTTCAATCAATTTTTCAACATAATAATGTTTTTCTTGTGTTGCCTCATTTCTAATATAATACCCATTTTCTTGTGTTGCTTCTAAACAAAACGAAGAGAAAACAATTGGGTTATACCTGTTTTAGAAGTAGAGCACAAAGTTTTTTTTCTAACTTTGGTTGGCTTGCAATTTAGATATGTAATTCTTGGTGACTAACCTAAGTTGGCTCATCCTTTCGTTTATCATCTTGTGAATACGATTTTACTTCACTATACTTTTTGAGTTGAAAAGTATTAATCATTTTACGAAGATATACATTTCGCACGAATTAGAGTAGTTCAAATCCAGCCCCGACCGGAACGTGCGACTCCTACTCCGTTTAGTTCTGTTCGGCCCGCAGTCCATCCCAGGGAAGACCAGCCAGGGCCAGCCCGTGCAGATCCCTACCCCGTTCAGTTCAGTCCGGTCTGCAGTCCACCCCAGAGGGCAGACCAGTCCGATTCGGCCAGCCCCTACCTCGTTAAGCTCCGTTTAGCCTGTAGTCCACGTGTAACTTTCCAGTCCGCCCCGGTCCGTAGGCTCCTGCCAACACCGACCCGCAGCGATTACGTAAACTAGGAATTTTGTCTGTGTCTGTCTGTCTGCATGTTAGTAATCCAAATCACTAGCACCTCAGTGAAACCCGTTTCCAATGCTTCGCCCACGCTCGCGCCGTCGCAGAACCCCGTGAACTATTAGTAGCACCGAAGAGCGTTCACTCCTTAACTCGCTGTTTGGCCCGGTGGTCAACGTATTGGGAAGCTGGTCGGAAGGTCCTGAGATCGAACCCGGGCATCGCTATTTTTCTTTTTCAAGAAATTTAACTTTTTTATGTATATACGCATTAGGAAATTTAATAAAAGTAATGACCAAAGGTATTTGGAAGTTAGGTAAGTCATGTTTGGTGTTTTTATTTATTTATTGCACACTCGACTTGCACAGAGACATTGTTTACACGCGCGCTCGCCCTAGACGCAAGTAAACAAATCTACATGCGTCCCTTGATTTCCACTAAATTTTGCGCGCGTATTCCTTAGATACTGGGCCAGATCGTACAAGTATTCCGGGCTTGGTATTAAATATATATTTGATAAATTTATACAAATGTCTAAGTACAAATCGATACACGTCCATTGATAAACACTAAATTCTGTATACATATGCGTTAGGTATATGGTCGTGTGTCGTGGAGGTACTATCTGCACCGAGGGTGTCAGTGTTGCAAGCAAATTGCTCAAATTTAATATTAATGATTCCTCCGACATTTTTGGTTTTATTAGCAACAAACTTAGCATGTAGGCACTGGGAATACCTCACAGGCGACGAAGTAGTCAGTGTTGTCAACTAATTTCGAAAAATATTATTTCAAATTACTTTCATGCACCAAACTTGGCATTTAGTTACTGGCACAGATCATACAGGTTTTCTAGGCGCCAAAGTTGTCAGCGTTACAAACCAATTTCGAAAATTTAATACTTAAAATTGTTCCAATATTGTCGACCGTATCTACACCAAACTTGACATTTAGGTAGACTACTAGAACCGATACTATCTGCACTGCAGTTCAGTATTGGCAAACAATTTTAAGAACGGTACAGCTGTGAGTGATGCCAACATATTTTATTGATCATGCACCAATGGGCATATATATCAGCAAGTTATTAATACCTTCCTCATTTTAGTTTTCTAGGGTTGTACTCAGTTTCAGGACACAAATATCGAGTGTTACTTTAAGTAAGACCTTTGTTGCTAGCTTCCCACTTCGTACCCCGAAACAGTGCTCGCTGAGGGTTATCATCAGCAATGTGCCGAGCTTAGCTCCTAGCATCCTGAAGGTTCATACAATGTAAAGTATATAAATTAGTTATTTGACACTTAGCAATACACAAAATAACATCAATGTATTTAAAGAGAATAGATAGTAGCACGTGTTTTCACGAACATAGAAGGAAAACTACGAATCAGAATTAATCTATAATCATTGTCCATAAATATAAAATATGTTTACCGAGACAATTAGTCAATGTTGGAAACTGACAGGATTGACATATGTGAAAGAAACATACATGGAAACACAAAGACGTGAAAGTGAGTAGCCGTAGCTCAGTTGGTAGAGAGTTGGCTCAACAATCAGAAGATCGTGGGAATGATCCCAGTGGCAGCCTATCGTGACTGAGGTTTCTCCAGGGTTTTCCTCGGTCACACCACGCAAGTCTGAAATCTCCCAAAATGAATTTCGTTTCCTCCTGGTAACGATGAAACTGGTAACCTAATCTACCTGTACCTAACCAGAAATATACACGCGTCTTACGTATATCAAGAGACAAAATGTATTAATCTAGTCATTAGTGCTAACAGGCAAAACATTTGCATTTAAATATGAATCAGTATTCAGAGCCGCAAAACACACGGGTCGCAAATGCACAGCAGCAAAACGCACGCCACAGTGAGAACCAAATAGTTAATTTGAATTTGCCTAAACTAATCAAATCATTAATAGTACAATATCTGCATTATTTCAATGGACCAGTCGTTAAACTCGGGAAGATCGCATCGCGAATTCTACCAGAATTTTCAGTTTAGGGGTATATAGCCGAAGTAAGGGGATGTAAGTAGTTTTGCAGGGTTGATATCGATTTCTAAACGTAAAAATCTTAAAGTTAGTGTGTGTGCTCTACGATTTATAGGAGGACACCCCCATTACTAAATGCCTGGAAGAAACCCTGGATCCCATACAGAAAAAGAACGCCCTTCTCAATGTATATCTAATCAGTATAAAAAATCCTTCGGGGTAAAGACAAGAGTGACGCAAGAATTCTACTCACAAAAGAAGTGATATCTATTTTGGGAGTTACTTTCTTGGTGTCAGTATGACGGAAGTGTTACCTTTGTAATAAAATTAAGAGATTAAGTATTCTTCCGCCACAGTGACACAAAGAAAGTAACTCGCAAAATGGATATCACTTCTTTTGTGAGTAGAATTCTTGCGTCACTCTTGTCTTTACCCCGAAAGGGTTTTTATACTGATATCACTTATTTTGTAAGGCTGCCATATTAAAATAAAGTTCATAGTTTTCATTAAAAAGGCCGAGTTTGGGCCGTATCTCGCAAAACGGTAGTTCCTATTAAAAAATAAGCTTCGTAATTGACCCCAAAAACCCCGGTACCAACAACTTTGCGCTAAACCAAAAAGACGGACAGAATGACGAACTCCCTTTTCTATCATTTGTGAAAATTTTGTGATTAGGCTAAAAAGGTCATAACTTTTGAACCCCTTCACTGATTTTGACGTGTGATACACTGTTTGAAAGGTATTGAAACGTAGTTAACGATTCCGTAAACTTCGGCCGCCTATATGGTCTGTGGTAAGTGCTATTACCAGAAATGTGAAATTCTGATTTTTTTAAAAAGCCCTAAGGGGTCTCAGGGAGGTCCTACCGATCCATTTTTTCTGTGTATTAGTATGGCAAAGGGTTTTCAAATGCAACTTCAAGCATCAAAATCGGGCTTATAGTTTACTAGATCCGAAATTAGCTGTATATATGTGAGTGCCGCTAACAGATTCGTTGCTTAGCGTCACTCGAAGAACTACCATTCTTGGTGATGGTAAGAAGTGGTTTTAATGGCACGATGTCGAATCTGTCTTTCTATTTATACTCTTGTCCATTCAGTGGAACATTGCTTAGTATCAGGGCACTGGAAGTGCTTGTTTTCTTGTCTTATAGATAGGCCCTTTCTTCTTTCTAGATTAAAGCATATGCTTGAAATGGCAAAACAAATTCATTCTCGTTTCGAAAGAAATACTATTTATGTCCGTGTCAGTCTGCAACACATAAACCCCAAATATGAAAAGTAGGACAGTCTGTAGAAAATACATAATTCCTTGGCATCATCGTACAATGCGATTTACGACGACACTGGGTTTTTTAAATTTCATCTTACTGTTTCAACTTGGTGTTTGAATTTATTTAAAATCTTTAGGAAACTTCGATTCAGAACGAATATTTCCACTTAGGGACATAAGTGGTTTGAGCTCGTGTGAGCTATATGTCCCATTAGCTATTTTTCCCATTCAGTAGTTAAATTTCGCATACTACGTAAATTCCTGTAGTACTTGAATTCAATTTTAATGTATCATAGTAAAAAATCATGTAAGATGCAAAAGGTTTATTTCTAACTATTACATTCAGGTTACTTCTGAATTTAGTAAAAGTAAAAAATATCTCATTTCTTCCGCGGGGCTGGAACCACCGACCCTAAAAATAAAAATAACTAGAATCAGCGTGTTTTAACCATGGGTGCCACGAAGCCAACAGGTTGAGCAACTTACTTCAACACGTATTAGTAGCATTACAAAATTTACATGCATTCCACCTACTTGAGTCGGTTTTGTAGTTAAAAAGATGATTTTGGTGTTTTGAATTTATTGAAATGTGTTGTGCAGGAAAATATATTCATTTTTTCGTCAAGTAACTATGAATTTTTATCTTGTTTTCTGTCCTCAAAAGTTCGAGTAGGTCATTAATACAACGCAAAACTAGAGTTTCTCCTTGTTTAAGCATGCGACTAGTATGTTACTATGTTTATGCGCTCCTAGCGTACAAAATTCGTTTCTGAATAAGACTTCACTTAGTCATCTGTTAGTCACTCGTTAATACAACGTTAGTCGCTTCAAAATACATCTCTGAATACAGCTGGAAATAATAAAAAGAACAAGGGTTTGTCTACTGTATGGCTTGCGAAAGAATATTTGGATACACGTCCAGTAAATTTAGATCCTGGACACACACGAGAGACTCCTGTTGTAAAATGGGGCTTGATGACACAAACGCAGCATGAACACAAGTACCTTGCTTGTATTTATTTTCTTTATCTATTTGAGTCTTCCTGCTCCTTCGGGTATGGAAAGTGTTTAACGATACCGTTTGTTAATAAAGACAAGTGGGGCAAGCGAGCGTCCAGGGTACCTAAATCTAAGTATTGAACAAGTGGCGTAGGACAGACGTTATACAGTTTTTCGAAGGAGGATTGACGTGCGTAAATTTGAACTACCAAGTGCTAGTATTGGTTTGTATAAAGGTTATGTAATGTATTACTTCGAAAGAAAACTATGCAAAGCATCACGTCATACTTTACCCCGGCTTAATTGTTTGTTTGATATTAACATTCTAAATGAACTGGAAAGCTTCTAAGGACAGAGCCTACAGTTCTTGGTAAAGTGGGATCCGAACTACTCCTACCAAGAAGTATTCAAATATTCGAATCTATGATATGCCAGAAAACATCGAATATTCGAATAGTCTGAGCTCTAGTTCTGACGTACTTTCATTGGCACGTGTATAATTGGTGTTCAGCCTCATGAGGACTGGCTTAATTTCCATATTCTCATCCTTAGATCCTCACCAACATTAGTACTCAATTTTGTCCTCGCTTTCATCCAACTTTAACGTTAAGTCCGAAATTCAACCTCGACCTCGAGATGGATTTGATCCTCGACCTCACTCAACTTCCACCTAACAACCTTGACCTCACTTAACCCCAACCTCAATCTACCGAGCCGCCGTAGCTCAGTGGTAGAGCGTTGGCGTAGCATTCGAGAATGTGTAAGTTCAATCCCAGCGACCGACCATCCTGACTTAGGTTTTTCCAGGGCTTTTCCTCAGTCTCACTAGGCAAATGCCGGGATAGCACTTTTCCTCATCCCTCCTCACAACTATTTTGGCCTCAGTCTTAGATGCCTAAAGGCTATAAATAAAATTCAAATTCGACCTCGATCTGATTCAAATCTCAACCTTATGATGAAACTTCAATTTCGACCTCAATCAACCTGAACCTCACGACGGAACTTGATTCTCGATCTCACTTAATCTCACGAGGAACATGATCCCCAATCTCATTACAATCTCACGATTTAACTTCAACCTCGACCTCAATCAACTTCGAGCTCACAACGGACTTTGAACCTCGACCTCACTCAACCTCACTCAACCTCAACCTTAATGTAACTCAACCTTATAATGAACCTCAACCTCACAACCTTAGGAGGAACTTGAACCTCCACCTCTTTCAACCTTGCGATGAAACTTCAGCCTCGATCTCCAAACTGAAGCTCGCGTCTAAAGGTCTAGCAGAGATGAGATTGAGTTGAGGTTGCTTCTCTTGGGGTTTAGCACCTGACTGTGGTCGAGGTTGAAGTTCCATCGCGAGGTTGAGGCTAAGCAAAGTCGACGTTCAAGTTCCATTGTGACGTTGAGGTTCCATCGTGAGGTTGAATCTGAAGTTTCAGCTTAAGGTTAAGGTTGAGGTCGAAGTTGAAGCTGCTTCGAGTGGCTGAGGTTGAAATTACACTGTGAGATTGTGGTTGAGGTTGTGGTCTCATGGTGAACTTTAGTTTTAGTTAGGTCAGGATTGAAGTTCCATCGTGAGGTTGAGGTTCAGTGGGGTCGAGGTTAAGGTTCCATCCTTAGATTGGGATCTAGTGAAGTCGATGTTAAAGTTCCATCGTAAGGCTGAGTTAGGTCAATGTTGAAGTTCCATCATGAGTCTGAGGTTGAGGTTGATGTTCTGTCGTGAGTTGGACGTTAAGTGAGGTAGAGATTGAAGTTATATCGTTAGAATGAGGTTGATGTTCTATCGTGAGGTCTAGGTTGATAGAGACCTCTGAGGTTTAGTGAGGGGAAGTGAAGGTTTAATCGTGAGGTTTAGGTTCAGTGAGGTCGATATTGAAGTTCCCATGAAGTTGAGACCGCTCGAACTTGAACTTCCACATTGAGGTTGAATCTGAGTAAGATCGAGGTTAATGGGGAGGTTGAGATAGATCGGAGTTAAAAATCGATCATGAGGTTGAGTTTGAAGTTTTATTCTGGAGCTGAGATTAAAGTCATATCGTGAGTTGAGTTTACCTGATGTCGAGGAAGTTCCTTCGTGAGTTTAAGTTTATTACTAATGCATATTATGCACAATTTGGTGTAATACAATAGACACTGTAGATTTTCATAAGTAGAATTTAAAATAGTTTGTCAACACTGACAACGGGGCCCGGCCGAGTAGCTGAGCCCTCTGCTGTAGGCTGTAGGCCATCGCCTCGAGTGAGGATGACTGTGGATTTTAACAGCTAAAGGCGAATCGTGACGGACCGAAGTCCAAAGTTACTGTTAGTAGAAAAGAGAGATAAACAAGAGAACAAACTTGTATAATTATTTCTACTAGCAATGTAAGCATATTATTCATTGGAACTCCAGGATATTTCATTAGGCAATAGTAAAGTTCCAGAATAGATAGGATTAAGGAAGTGACCGATTAGTTAGGATACTGTTCAAATCTGTAGAACGAGGTGGTATCTAAAAAGCATCCCGTATACAAAGCTTTACAAGTTAAACTTAACAAATCAATAAACTTCATAATTCTGAAAATAATCATTTATATTTCATATGTTGGTTTAATATTCCCTAAGGTAACATGTACACTATGGTTCAACAATAGGTGTCTTCTTATTTACATTGTAGGTCTCAGGACACATTTGAAGAACTTTCATACAACACAGCAAGACATAGTATATTTTAATCAAAATTCATGTTACCTTTCAGTGGAAGGTTGCTTCTCATATCTATCACTGTCCAAGACATATAAAACATAATATTGACCATAAGTGTACGTATGTAATCATGGTTAACGACAATATAGAACTCCATTCCTAATTGAAGTTAGGCAGTCAATTTATATATATTTTGGAAGAAAAACTAGAAAAAGATAAAGATTTGTTGAGTTTGTCATCTTTAACTATTTCAATCAATGATTAGCCATAGTTATTATGTTAATAAAATAGCTCATGGTTACAAACTTCAAATCTGATCCCTTACACTTACTAGACTGGTCCATATAAAAATAAAGTTTATCAAAGTTTACTGACAACGGGGGTGATTTGGAACCGAGACAATCACAATATGTGTCAAATAATATTTATTCAATTTCCAACGACGTGGAAACAACCTTTCAAATATATTTCTAAATGTTAGCAATGCTGACAATCTGGGCACAATATCATAATATGTACTTGAACTCCAAATGCACGTGTATGTATAATACCTAATGCACGTAATGCATTTCCCAAGGTAGGAAAGTTACTATCCTTGTAGATAAAGAAGACGACGATTAACGAATATTAGTTATAAGGTGAATATAAGGTATGTGGGTGTTCAGAGCACAACTATACGAACAAACCATTGCCCGGAAGCGTTCAGTTTTCTTGTACTTCTTTAACACAGAACAACTGTAACATGTGTTGCGAAGGTTCTTAGAAGTGAAATGTGTGGTGCAGCCGACCTTTAATTCGGACGACCCGGGTTCAATCCCCAGTCGGTACCGTGTTTTTTCGACTAAAATGATAGCTTCAACTATTTACAGAACTCAATCAGAGATTCTTCTTGGGCTGGAGAGAGAAGTATCACTAGCTAGAATAAGAAAGTAAACCGTGTCTTTGCGTTTGTTCTTTAGGATAATAATAAATCAATCTAGTTTGAATGTTTTCATTAATCTTTCTCTATCCTTCTCTTTCTTTCCATGACTTCGTCAATTCCTTTTTTTTCTCTTTCTTTCTTACTCATTCCTTCTCCTACACACACTCTCTGTCATTATGTGAGTGTGTTTATTCTATCTCTGCAGATTATTATAAACATTAGTTTATTCGTTTCGTGAGGAAAATGGTCGGGTAACACCTCAGTCAGGATAAATGGCCGTAATAGAACCTTTCCATTGCTAAGCCAATGCTATAGCAACTGAGCTACGGCCACTCCATGTCGATCTCGGTTTCCATGTCGATCTATCCACACGGCATTAAAATGCAATATGCCGATTCACAGAGCGACAAGTTTATATATTGTACTCGCTGGGTTTGCATCTTATTAAATAAATTTTATAAATATATAAACAAATTTTAATAAATTAATTAAACAAATTTTTCTATAAATTTTATAGCTTTTAGGCACCTATGGATCACTCCGAGATAATATTTTGTGAAATGCGGTAGGGAGTCGGCCAGGTCCTAAATTAAAGGTACCATTCCGGTACATGCCTGGTGTGGCTGAGGAAAACACTGGGAAAACTTAAGTGAGGACAGTCAGACGTTGGTACCGAATCGAGGACCTCCCGAATACGAAACCAACGCTCTACGAAGTAAGGTAGGCCGCTCGGAAGAAAGCATACACGTTTCGGTGTTTATCAAACGCGCACACACACACACAAATATTTGTTTTGAAAGAGAAAGATCTTAATTTATCTCAGATATTCTCGATGTGATGCTCAAAGATTTATTCTTGTATCTGTATCTGTTGAATATATATATAACTTACATTTACTATAACTTTGCACGCAACATATTTTTTTGTATTTTGCTACTAACATCTTCTTTGTAACGTAAATAACAACATAATATCAGAAAATATATAGCATAAGTATTGTGCATCGTGCCCCATCAAAACGTTAGAGTTCTATGGAATTCATTAAGAAAAAAATAATTACCTACCAACCATAGGTTTCAAAGTTCATTTTTGTTTCTCCATGTTCGGTAAGGATCTTTTCTATTGGACAATTTGAATTACACTTTTCAGTACACTTCAAATAAAAATAGTGTTAGGTTTCCTGTTTTGGTGTTTGAAATGCGACTTGCTTAAATTATTATTATTATTATTTTGCTGCATACTACAAGAAATCATGAATATCTTTCCAAAACTCAAGACATGTGATAATGTTTTCTCTTAAAGAAAAGAATTCCAACCCTTGCTCGCTCACTCACACACTCTCAGAATCACACACCGTCTACATCAGTTGCCTGGCCTATCTTCTAGGCTTAGAGAAAAATCGTTTGTAACAAAGTTATGTAAACATTAATTGGCCACGATAGTACAATCTACAGTGTTGCAAGCGTACAAGCGTCAGAATTCAATAATGTGTCGGAAATATCCCAATAGAACACATTGCTTGTGTATCATTAGTGACACATACGCCAATGAGAGTGATACTGTGTTCACTAATAAAGTTACCGCCTTCACTTGTTATACCTTATAGCGTATGTCTCACGTTGCATGAGCTGGTACCGTTACTGCCACATATGCACAATTTATGAACAAAGTAGCAAAACTATCTAAGAGAAGTTTCCGAAATACTTTTCTAGTAACCCTGGACATATGCATACAGTTTCACACACACGCATAAAGGATATTCGATCGTTTTTCAAAATTTGCAAATGTTTGTTTTAATACTCAAGACTGCAGACTGACAAGCACGCAGAAATTTTGCATAGTTGTGAATAAAAAGTAAAAAAAAATCTATAAACAAATAAATATTATTGTCTTAAAATATAAGTTTTGTAATATAATCTTAGTTCTCTATCAATTCTTCCATTATTTTCCAAGCATTGTTCTCCTAACAAACTATCTATACGTGTTGGTATTTCAAGAAAGATACATTCCTCCTATAACGAATCATAAAAATATACGATTCATATAATTTATAGCTCACAATGTGCTGCAAATGAATACGAAATTATAGTTCTCAGATTCAACCATTTTAAAATATTTCCGGTAATTTTGGTCATTTTTCATCCTACGTTAGCTTTAACAACAATAGTAGAGCAACGTCTACCACTAATTAGGTTTCTTTTTCCTGTTGCTCAGTCAATTTTATCCTTTTTCTCCTCTTTGTGCGAGAAGCCACACAAAAAGTGTAGACTTGTTGGGTTCTCAAGTCAAGTTATTCTTCGTTCATCGTACACAATGAAAGGCAACTATCTCCATAATTTGCCTGAAGCTAAGTATTGATTTTTATCCATGATCGTTTTCCTCTTCCCTCATATACAGTTCTACGAAATGTGATCACGTCCATCGAATATAGATCAACATCGCTGATGCTTCAGGCAAACAGAGGCGTGATTTTCGAACTTGAGAAGTCCTCAATACGCAAAGAAAGCAGATAAGGTTTCGTGTTTCTAAGACGTTCTTAGAAGAACCCTCCTTTCTCCTGTTTCCTCATCTTCTATTCTATTTCATTTAAACAGCTTCAGGGAGCATATATAACATTCAATTAAATATTCTATTTGTTCAAATTCCTCTTTCTCAATTTTCTCTTGACTTCCGGATATAATACGTAATTCTTGAAATAATATAAATTGTATAAAAGAAGGCATCGAATAAAAGGCAAGAATGTAAGAGAAGAAAATGTCAAGAGAAGAATATTATATTAACTTCTGCATTTTTCAAGATATTAATTTAATTGAGACTCAGGAGAATCTTTTCCTCAACAATCGAAAACAGATCATATTCAGAGCGACATCTTTTCTGAATTAGACCGAGCCAGTTCCTTCTGTAATTTAAATAGCATAGTAATCTTGATCTTCGATTTCAAAATGAGCAAAGGTGAAACCCTTAACCATATAATGGATTGTGTTTCTGCAGTGTTTTTTTAGTCAAAAAGCAAAGTGATTTGGATTTACAACAGCTATCGGTCATTGATTGGACCCTCAACGGGGGTTTAATCCGTTATCACGTGCACAAAAATCGAGCGTGCTAAATTGTGACAACCGGGGGTCACTGTTGGCTCATATATACCTGTACGTATGTTAGATTTCTTAATGAATGATATTTCCTTAAATGGTATTTCCTAATGTTATGAGGGAAACAAGTGAATAGGAACTCATTCATATTATGTTCGATGTATCTGCTCTGGTTGCCGGAAGTAGGGCCTATATATATTGAACGATTACTGCTATTAATCACACATGTTTTGTACGGTGTATCTTAAGATCGGCATTGTAGAGGATTTATTTCGTCCCCTCCTTGAAGGGACTCAATTCACCACTGATATCAGATTATTTAGTGCATAAGTATGCCATACGAACACGGTATGACGTATATGGAAATAGTAACATTGCGTCAGTGTGGCATGGCGCCAAGTTACGCAATGTTCTTTTGTTCGTCCTTTGATCATCTATTATTTCTCGATAGGTTCCTTGAGATAGCGAACTCTTCAGAGTCCAAAGGTGGGTTACGGGATGTGTTAGTGCCAATCACTGTAATATGTTAATGGAATTTGCTGAAGCGCCAGGAAGTCGTCTTTACTTGAGACTTGATTATAGTTGTGTTCAAATTACTTTTGGAGTTATCGATAATATAAAAGTTAGATTCTTGTTTCTGGAGATTGATACCCTTATATTTTTTTAATGGCTGAAAGAAATTGAAAGGAAATACGCAGTTTGGGTACTAAGTGGAAGGCGCTACCTGTTGGAG
>JAGDQP010059265.1:0-12408 GCA_022664845.1 Lepisma saccharinum | reverse complement strand
TTAGCTATTCAAATCCACACCCATGCCCCTGCCGGAACTCGAACCCGGGAATTTCGAGCCGTTGGCCTACCGCCGCAGACCCGCGGCCACCCGGCCGGCACGTGTTCTTTAGTGTTCCAAGATAAAGTGTCTATTGTCGTTGCCCAATCAACACCGAATCAACCTGTTCTCACCTAGAAATGGAACAGAGGTGATTTTGATAATATTCTATTTCTTTGTTTTTTATTTCTTAAAATTTTCTTAATTCTCCATAAAAATCTACTTTTATGTGTGTAAATAGGGGGTAAAATATCGTGACCTGTGACCCCTAAATTTTCCGTTCCCCGCCCGCCTACAGTTTGTGGATAGCAGTGGACCTGGTGTCGATGTTTCCAAGTCCGACAGATTGTAAGTATCCAAGACTGTCACTTAATTGCATATGTACGTAGACCTGAACGCGACTTCTACATATGATGCGCTATATCGGTGGAAACTTAATAAAGTGCCTAACTAAACCAATTTACAAGTCATTTCACTGTCGATAAAGCTGTTCGTACTCAATCTGCTCTTTAACCATTTTTTTTAGAAGTCGAACGTAACTTGTTTGACAAAATAATCTGTATAATTTTGATGTAAAAAAAATAATACATTGCCATGTCAGTTCCCTTTCCTGTATGTTTTATTTTCTGACAATTTAACTTCGGGATTTTTATTTGGAATAAACTAATTAGTAAGTGCGTTTATTTGATGCTTTAGTTGTCACATTTTCTGCCAGTGAGAATGTGAATATGGCAGGAATTTTGAATTTTAATTTATTTATGGCCTTTAGGCATCTCAGGCTCTGGCTGCCGGCCGGGTGGTCGAGCGGTCTGCGGCGGTAGGCTATCGACTCAACGGTCCCGGGTTCGAGTCCCGGCAGGGGCATGGGTGTGGATTTTAACACTTAACAGCTAAGGGCAAATCGTGACGGGCCGAAGTCCAAAGTTACTAAACTGGCCCATATAAAAATAAAGTTTATCAGGCTCTGGCTGTAATATGATAGGAAGTAGTTGACTTCCAATGTAGAGAGGAAGAAATTGACTTCATTGCGATAAGAAGTGCTTTAAAATGTGAATAGTTAAATGAAAATCGAAATTCCAACCCCATGTTCTTAATACTACAACTTTGTGGACAGTTACGTTAATTTCTTATGATTTGTTCTTTCCTGAAATAAGCAAATTGGGGAGTTAGAACAAAGCTATGTAGCATCTTGGAATGTTTAAAACTCATCACCAACAATACAAAGTGATATCCTGTAAGTGAAATCAAACTAGAGGGTCAATATAGAGTGTTTTGCACAGTAGGACCGAGCGGTCGAAGTTAAGTGGTAAAACGTTGGCTTCACCTTCGGGAGATCTTGGGTTTAATCCCAGTAGCCAGCTATCCTGACTGAGGTTTTTCCAGGGTGTTTTCTCAGTCACTCCAAATGAATGCCGGGATAGTACGTTCAAATTAGGTATTTGCCGACTTCTTTCCCATACCCTTTCCCGGCCTGAACCTTAGGTGCCTAAAGGCCATAAAATAAATTTAAATTTGCACAGTAGGGCTCACACGAATGGAAGGGCCGCAGTGGCTCAACGCTTAGAGCGCTCAACTCTGGCGCTTGGGTTCGTCGGTTCAAACCCTGCACCTGCCACGTGGTCTTTGTGGTGGACAAACACCGTGTGCGTGGGTTTTCTCGGAGTTCTGTTTCCTCACACTTTCTTCGTTCCACCAATCATCCCAACATCATGCATCCGACCTGAGCCTAAGTTGCCTTAAAGGCCTTATAAATAAATTCTAAAAAAAAAAAATACACGAATGGAAACAAAATGAGAAGAGGATTAAACCAATAAAATTTACTTACTGTATACGCGAATGTACCACTTCCAGTCTATACAGAGTCTGCTAACTTGGATAGATGGTGTGATGATCGTACTTTTTAAATATATAATAGTCAGAAGGACAAGAATAATTCGAAGATGTCTGCGGTACGAGCTAGCATCCCGCATTGACATCTCCTGACTAAAGAACTTGCATCAGGATTGACTTTAGAATTCTTCGATTGTTTTTCCTTAATAGTTGCCCAGCTTTCATTACGCCGATATGTCTAATAATTTTATGCACATATTGTTTCATCTAGTGATGTAGTTAAAGCCAAGTCATAGTAATCGAAAAAGAAGTCAGGAACTAAACTAAATTAATGGCATGTTAGCATAATTTGATTGCTCTTAGGCATTCTCCAATACTAGTGAACTTCCTCTTTTCTTTTTTAAAAAAATGCATTGGATTCTAGAGTTATACATTCATTTATGAAAATTCGTCAGATCTTGTTGCAGAAAAGGCCCAAATGACTGTTAGTATCTGATTCTTATGTTCATAATATAATTTAATAAATACACACTTTTAATTCAAATTAAAATTGTTTTTAACTCAGTACATTTGGTGAGTTTTTATGGAATGATACCAATATTAAAGAGAACCGCTTAATATAAATATAAGACTGGTGACGAAGGCGAATAATTTAATCTCGTGCAGAATAGGACTCCTATGAACTGTGCTGCAGTTCCGCGAGTAATATGCCACCTCCCTCTGTCTGTGTCTTCCAGGCTATACTCACAACCCATACAACGGAGTGGTATGCAACGATACCATATTAGCTACGGGTGTCTTCTCTTCCAAAGAACTGTGGAGGCTTTCTAAAGGTACGTACAACACAATCTTGTTACTGGTGGCGGTTGCACAACTTTTACTAGGTTGTAGTTGGTTCGATTGTAGTTGTATGAGGTAGAGTGGTCTTCTCTTTTTCCCTACTAGCTATTAGGTTTGAGTATATCCCAGATTCTTTGCTTTCCGTATCGAAGGCTTCGTCAGTATTCTCGCGTAGTTGTTGTTGTTGTACAAGATTTGTACAGTGGTCGCGCCAGGAGATGAGCTCTATCAGAAGCAATGTGACGAAGTTAGGGATTATTCTACTATAAAGTGGAGGGGAGGTCGCGTTAGTTTGTTCAGTTGGTCGATAACTTTGGTAAACTTTTTTTTATATGGGCCAGTCTAGTAACTTTGGACTTCGGCCCGCTACGATTCGCCTTTAGCTGTTGAAATCCACACCCATGCCCCAGCCGGGACCTTCGAGCCTTCAGTTGGTCGAGGTGAATGGGTGAGTTAATATGTGCATGCGTTGTAAATTTCCGCGCGTGCGCACAAAAAGTATCGCCACCACCACGTCAGTTTCAATAGAAACTCATGACACGATTCTTTGTGAGGAAATACCACAGGAAGGAAGAGAGGTCCGAAGGTCAACGCGGTAACTTGCACCCCTAAAAATAGTGAATGGACCTTTTTAACTTTCCCTGCTCCCTATCGCCCCTCATTTCGGTTCCATCTCCTGGCGCGAGGGGTGTACACTTCTCGTGGAAGTCATCGCGACTATACCTACACTACCAGCAACAAGAAGCATGAATATCGATTCCTTATTTAAACATGGCTCTAATTCACTGTCAAAAGAAAGTAATTGGATGAGACGTTGAAAAATATTCAAATAATTCAGTCTGTAATTGCATGATAAGTTGACGAGATTTTTAAAATATTAAAATACGTTAGTTAAAGCTTATTAAATGGACACGATTTACGTTCATTTCTGTCATCGTAGACCCTTGTTGAAAATGTCATTATCTAGAGCCATCTACGCGCGTCATATTTTAAATGTACGGAACATTTTCTGGTAATAAGTACATGGTAATTTACAAGTAACTGCTTGCTGTCGTACTTAGACTTCTTGCACGTGTAGCATGTGATCTGCATCTCTGCATGGTATAAATGCAAGGCGGGGTTAGTAGTAGTTACATGATCATTATGATAGGTATAGTGTGAGTCATATATGCCAGAGATACTGTCAAGATGGAGAATATATTACTGACTACTATTTGATTGCTTTTTGCTTCCAGCAGGATCTTGAAAAGATCCATTAGTTAAACTACAACACGAATAAGAGGAAGTACTTAAAAGTAGGGAACATATTCTGATTGTATCTGCGTTCATTTGTGTCAGTAGTTTCAAGTTTCTTTTTGTATATGTGTGTGTATTTTTTTTTTAAGGAATATTATCAATAATCAGAATTTTGTCAAATACTGAATAATATATTTTAGTTTATTTGATCTTACGAAGGCGCTGTGTTCAGAATATGCTGGAACTGAAAAGGGTTTGTTTCTTCAATGCGCTATTAATGATTTGATAGCTGGATCGTTCAGATGCTTTTGCTACGTTGATTTCGATTTACAAGATTAGAATAATCGCAGTGGTGGTATTTATGAAGGCAAAAGATTCTAGATATTGTTGAGAAGGAGGGTAAGTGTTTTCCGTTTACACTTTCTGTATTGAAAAAAATACTAAAAAAATTTTATGGAGAAAGTCAAAATGGCCAGATTTCCCTCCAAGTTTTAGGAATCTTGTGATTGTTGGTGATAATTGATTATTAAGCCAACGAAAGTCGTCGGTCAAATGGGCTCATTTATTCATTTAATTTATTTTGTGTGGACTTGACAGACCACTGCGGCCTGCGCCCATTACATGCCTGAGGCATGACTTACCGCGCTGAGCACCCTTCCGGGACAATGATAGGGAAGGTAGCGGTAGGGACTTAGTTTATGTACCATCCTGGTATTCGCCTGAAGAAACTGAAGATACCTTGGAAAACGTCAATCAGGATGTTCTGCTGTAGGAATCAAACCTGCTTTCCTTCCCAGTACTATTCAAATTTGGGTATATTTTGGTCAGTGAAGTACCATGATCGTGCTCGTACATACTTCGTAAGCATGGAATACTTGCTTCCTGTGGTGTCTTGAGTAAGGTCCCCACATACATACACAGTTCTACCTCAAGGACTGGACTGTACAGTCCCTATCTTAAGAGGGCTCCTCGCTTCAAACCACACATTTTTAACATCTTTCAAAATCTAAGAGTACTGTCAAAAATGTATATTCATAGCGCACTAGAATTTACAAATACAATGGACAGCGATCTCGAAATCTTGTCGATTGATGAGAGATACGTTTTCAAAGATTATGACGTCATTATTTAATTGAAGTCTCAGCGCTCATCATTCAACAAGATTCCGAGATCGCTGCCCATTGTATTTCATAGTAATTTGTAAGTTCTAGTGCGGTATGAATTTATATTTTTGATAATACCCTTAGATTTTGAAATATTTTGAAAAATGTTAAAAATGAGGGTGTTGGAGCGAAGAGCCCTCTTAAGGCAGAACGGTACGTGTATGGCGAATCCTTGAGACGAATCGTCGGCCTGTTGGCCTCAATGCAATCTATTGAGGCCCGGCCTCGAAGTCGCTCGACCTTGAGGCTGAACTGCACGTGTGTGGGATTTCCCGCCGGCCGACTGCTCAACCTTCGCGCCAAACTGTGCGTGTGGGAATGGCACTCACAAAGGACAAACTGTGCAATTCTGGCCTCAAAGTCAGGATCTGAAGCCGGGAGGACTTAACGTGTATGGGGGGGGGCTAAGAGTTAATAAGAATCCTTTCATCTCTTCTTCCACATGTGATCTTGTCGAATATCACGTGTACTAATATTGAAAGACTTGCTCACTTGAGTGAAACTACCACAAAAGAAAATACTTTGCGTTTAGTTTAATATTGTTTACCTCAGTACAATCCATGATTAAATGATTCTCTATGAAATGCCTCATTTTGCATCAGTACACACACAAATTGTTAACATTTTTCTTGATAAAAAAACTGCAAGGAAGTCAGAATATAAGGTATAGTAAGTATTTCCTATATTAAGTTCCAAGAAAACGACAAACTGAAATAAACTGCAAGAATCATGTTAACGGTAATATTCCGACATAGAATATTTCGAAAGGTCGAAAATCACGTTACACTGAGTTGCTTCATATAAATAAGTGTATAGAGTAATATGTATATACGTGTGTGGATGTATTTTAATCAAGGGTTGCACAAGGTTCGAACTTGGTTTCCTTTCGATGAATCTTTTTCTTTGATTATATATGAAATTTTAATCAAGTTGTTTGTAGACGATGTTGAATTTTAACAGTAAATGCGAGGAACGATTGTGAGCATCTCCAGCGCGATCTAAACACTGGAGTTAAGTTATACAGCGTGTTGCAAAATGACACCGACAAAACCACTTTATGAGATTCCTGACATGGAAATAATAAGAAAGAAAGAAAAAAGTCATCCAGGATGCACAAATGCCTCGTTTCGGCGCTATAGGCTGCCAAAAGTGTGAGAAAATGAACTTTAGAGCTTGATATTTCCAATACCAATAACAGTGGAAATGAGGTGGTATGGTACCGTCAAAGACTTGAGACTTATTTTGTGTGAAAATGCATATTTCAAAATTGTGCAATGGTGATGCATGGGATTCTCCAAAGGAAGTAGGGGGTTTCTAGAAATTCTCTGAAGTAAAGGTGGGTCGAAATAAGCATAAATGGGACTACTTTCCATCAAGTAACAGTAAATGGTATGCGGCAGGTCATTATCTGAAACAGATTTTTCCTTTGCGGAACGATTGTATAAAAAGAAGCGTGCTTGCATAACCAACAGGAGTAAGAATTGCATACATTTTAACGAACTTTTGGTATTGTCCGGTTCGATTTCGGTTATTACGTCTATCATCTTTACTCATACGGAAATTCGTCTTACTCGTGTATGTTTCGACCCACTATTAACTCTAGAGAATGTTCAGAAATCTCTTGCGCATCCATTGCACAATTTTGAAATGTGCATTTTTAGCTAGAGCAGGTCTTAAGTTTTTGAGGATACCATGCCGCTTTAGTTTTACTAATAATTGGAAATATCAAGCTCTACAGGTTATTTTCCCACGTTTTCGGCAGCCTGTAGCGCTGAAACAAAGCATTTATGTATCCTCGATGGTCTATACTTCTATAAGCTATAACCATAGACCTCATAATAGAATATGACGTCTATGGCAGGGCTGCCTAGCGGATGGATTCAAAATCACGTGCTCTGAACAAAAATCCATTAGTTTTAACGCAGCCAGAAATGGGGAAGCGTGCTAAGTCTATCTGTCATGAGGTCTATGCTATAACGTTCAAATATTGTAATTAATGTTATTCACAAGATGCAAATTCCTAATATATTGTTTATGCAGTTGGCAACATAATACAGATGCATTGCACAATTTAAAATTATCATTTGACTCTCGTGTTGATCAAATAAGAAAAGAAATATAAAAACACACTGAGAGCCGTCTGCGTGGCCTGGCCGGTAGCACGCTCATTTTCAGTGTGAGCGGTCTCCGATTCGATTCCTCGTGAAGGGATCCAAATTTTTGTGTTGACCGAGCATCATGAGGACAATTGGACTAAAATGAAATTTAGAGGTTGATATTTCCAATACCATTAACAGTAGAACTAAGGCTACATGGTACCATCAAAGACTTCAAATCTGCTCTATCCAAATATACATATTCCAGAACTGTCCAATGGGTGCGCAAGATATTCCCCAAGGAAAATAAGGAAATCTCAGAAATTCATTGAAGTAAAGGTGGGTCGAAATAAACTACCTTCCAGCAAATAACAATAATTCTTTTGGGGAAAGTCGATATATCAAACAGATTTCCTTTGCTAAAAGATTTTTAAAATATGCTGGTTGCATATCAACAGGAGTAAATTACATTCGTAATTACGAACATTACAACAAACTTTTAGTCTATTTCTTAGACCATCATTGCACAGTTAGATAGCTGTGATAACGTTTATCATCTGTACTTATAGGAAATGTCGTTTTAATCGTGCTTATATCGACCCATATTATGCCAGAGAAAATCTGTGAATATCCTATTTTCTTTAAGAAATCCCTTGCGCATCCGTCCCAAACTTTTGGAACATTAACTTTTGGATACAGCAGGTTTGAAGTCTCTGAGGGTATTATGTCGCCTTAGTTCTGCTGTTAATGATATTTAAAATGACACCCTCTAAAGTTCATTTTCCCACACTTTTGGCAGCCTTTAGCGCCGAGACGAAGCATTTGTGCACCCTCAAAAAGTGGTCTATAGTTTATTTCTTATTTTCGTGTTGTCAGGAATCTCGTGAAGTAGTTTTGTCGGTGTTATTTTGCAACACCCTGTATAAGACGTTTACACATCCAACACAAACATTTCACATCTGACAGGGATCACGGTGGGTCAGTGGTAGAGTTCTTACCTTAGGCGCGTGGGGTCGTCTTCTTCCCTTGTGGGCTTTGTGGTGGACAAACACCGTGTGCGAGAGTTTTTTTTAGGGTTCTCCCACTTTCTTCATTCTACCAATTCTTTTCATCATCATCCATTCGACCTGAGCCAAAGTTGCTTAAAGTCGTTAAAATTAAGTTCAAAATTTAAAAAAAACGTACGATTAGAGTTAGCGCCACCAAACGTCTTTATTTGCCAGGTAGCAATTTTAGGGGGATTTCATATCCTTCAGGCGCTACGCTCGGAGTTTGACTTGCATTAATGCCACAAGATACAATCACCGATCATGCGTGTCCTATTTCAAATTATTGGTCTTGGATCCCTCCCATGTGTCATTTTGACCCTGTTGAGCTATGACATTCTGTATAAAGGCTTCAGTGCCAGATACGACTAACCCACAAGTCAATAGGATGCAATTACAGTGATCACGTAGAGTAATTCACATACATATTGACTATGAGAGTTAGTCGCCTGTGGCACTGAGCTTTAATGTGTGTTTAAACCAGAGCTGGAATGGGTTCTTGTGTCAGTCGGGGCAGGTTTTAGATTTTGACCATTCACCAGGCCTAGGCTTCGGACCCAGTGACCCGATTTAGACCCGGTAACTCGGAGGACAAAGCAGAGTTTTTTTTATTATTTCCTTCAATTTCAGCAGTGTTTCTTTCAGGGGGGAACCAGGACTGGAGATGTCACCAGAACACGAGAAACGTGACGCTGAAATTCCCAGTTGATTATATTTCCAGACCGGGTCAATCGGGCCAAAATCGGATCAGCGGGTCACCAAAAGTGGCTTGGTTTCAGCTCTAGTCCAAACTTATTTTATAGCCACATAATAAATGTCAGCGACAGTGGGCCACGGTGGCTCAGTTGTTAGAGCGCTCACCTCTGGTCGTCGGATCGATCCATGTTCATGCCATGTGGGCTTTGAGGTGGACAAACACCATGTGCGTGGGTTTTCTCGGGGTGCTCCCATTTCCTCATTCCACCAATTCATCCCATCATCATCCATACGGCCTGAGCCATATTTACCTAAAGGTCTTAAAATAAATTCAGTCAGCGATAGAACGCACTTCTCGAAGAGTCTCGTAAATATATAAAAAGTTCACTCCTCTGAGTAGTTACCCCATGCAGGCGGATAAGAACTAAAATCCGGTGAATACGGAGGATTTTCCAAAACTTTTAATGCCATTCTTCTCAAGCCTTCTTCACGACTAACGACATTATAACACACACGTAACGCTGTGTCTCAGCAAAAACGCTTTTGCCCTTGTATTTAATCGATCAAGAAAACCTGGTATTGGCCATTCTGACTGCGGTTTCCTGTTTTCCTCTCAGATGCATCGGCTTATATCGGGATGATACCTTGAATCCAAGGCTGCTTTCTATCTTCCTACTCCCACGAACAAAATTAAAGACCGTACCCTTACATTCTGCAAAGCTCTGAAGCAAAGTTTAAAAATTTCAGTAATAACTTGTCATTCAAGAAACCCGGTGGGTTGTCCTTGGCAAAATTTTGTCCAGCAAGTTTCGTGTTCTGTGGTGAAGGTAGAAGTTTATACGGATAAGTACTGGAGAGGCAATACAGTTGCGGATACTTCCCAATGAAATCCTGCTACGTCCTCAAGCTTGAGATGGGCTTACCCGTAGTTGTCAGCAGTGTTCGATTTGTAGCCGGGGATGGTTGGGATTATCCCCCTCTGTAAAGATGTTTCCTGGCTCCTTTTATCAAAATATATCCCAAAATTGGGGTATAAATAGACGTAAAATACAGAATTCTACGTCTGTGACAAATTCTTCCCCCTCTGTGGAAAGTACACAAATGAACACTGGTTGTCAGTAGAAATTATGAAATGTAAATTTAAAATCTAAATGAAATCGTTTTCATCTTAAAGCCGAATACAAATGGTACTAAGGAATCATTAATAGTAGGCTCTGCTTACAGTTGGCTTCTTAGGCACAGCTAGTGAAGAATGGCAGTACGGACCCTAAGATACTGTCAACATGACCTGTATGGTGATACTTTCGCCTCGCATGTAACTCTTTCACGTATCTTGCGACGGTGGGAAAAAAGCGCCTCATGTTTCCCTAAAACTACGATAATAGTAATTGCAGCCTTAACCCGTGAAGCATTAATCTTGATTCTGGAGTGTTGTTCTAACCATATGATCATTCTTTAAATCGATGCGTACGGAGACGTTTACTTTGATTCCTTCCCCATATCACCGTGTGATGGCTCAGTAGAGAGATTCCGGTTCAACTCCATGGAACGGCCATCCTGAAGTGAGGCGTTTATCTCCCTCGGTCGCATCAAGTGAATACCGTAATGGCATATCAAAATAGGCACTATAGTCCCCCATTTTTGTCCACGTACAGATTCAAGTGTACGTTTTGCAGTTTTAAGTTGCTGTGAAAAAAAAGACCGTAAAATAAATGTTTCAATGCGACGGCACTTGTTAGAAAAGTATTAAATTATCGTATATGCATGCGCAGCCAGTACGACCAGTACGTCTGTATACATAGAAAAATTGGTCACTGGCTGAGCGGGGAATAGAACCCCGGTCTTTCCAATGCCGGAATTGGTAGAGCATCTGGTCGATGTTCTGGAGAATATTATTCGATTTGTTACAAGGTTTGTGACGTGATCAGACATGCGTTTTAAAATAGTATAATCAGTTTCGAATGTTACTTTGTCTTTATTCGATGAATTACCATTTTGAAATTAAAAATTTTAAGTAAAACGTGTAACAATGATCTTCACAGTTAAATTTAATTCGGTATAGTTATAAATTTCTCAACGTTATAAATAAAATATTTAAAAGGAGATTAGAGAAAGGCATTGGAACCTTTTCCTTTAACTCATGTCGATTAAAGTTTATTCTACTCTCGGTTGAAGGTTGTAGGTTTCAGTGAAGGACCATGAATCGGTTGTTGTGACGGCAAACAAATAATAAATACAATTCTAGTTTCGCCGATGTGTTCTGTTTATAGCTTATTTAACTTCTTCAATGTGTAGAATATTATTTTGTAGTCTATATGTGTATGAAATTATACGGGTTTCCCCGCCCAGACTGGGAGTATAATTCAATCGTACCACACCCAGCATACAAACCTATACATTCTGAATACTAATGAAGCTTGCGGCTGATAGCCTAAGTAAGTGCGTGTTTGTGTTGGCGAATGGCATATCTGAAATCCGCACTTCCTGTCTTCAATGTTTTGGTATAAAATAGAGAGAGAACAAGTTTACCTTACATGTACCTTTCGATGTAGTTTGTTTTTATGGTACTTAAAGTGCAGAATTTAAAGTGCAGATATAAGAGAGAAACATTGATTCAGTACGTTGTTGATATCAGTCAGTCATATTTTTCCATTGATTATTTCTATTTTGAATCTAGTACTTGGTTTATTAGTCCCTTTCAGAAGTATCGGGAGTTTATTTTGTCTTTTTGAAGAGGAATTTTGTGCACTTCTTGTCAACTTCATTGATTATCAATTTTTATGCATTCTTGTACAGTGTTTCTCACAATATACGCTGATAATATCGCTGGCGGAAAATATAATGGGTTTAGTATGTTCTCGGTAGCTTACAAGTAACACTATTTCAAGTGGACACTCAGATGTAGAAGTCATATACATATTTAAAATCAGCATAAAAAACTGATTTTGTGTGTAAAATATTAGGTGCCAGTAATTCAAGAGAAATTGATGATACACTAGTCCAATTCTTGTCTGTGAAGAGTGATATAAAAGTGTTGAAATACCATTATATTTTTTAATTGTTGAAGGAAATGGAAAGCATATACACAGTAACGGGTACTGGGTGGAAGGTGCTTCCTTGTGGAGGGTAGATTCTTCATGGCCGCCATCTTGAATCTCGATTGATTTTCTTAAATGGGAAAGGAGTCGTGTAATATGTCGATCTGGGCTAGACTTTTACGAGAAATACGTTTTAGAAGTCAGTTTTGCCGTAAATGTAATATTGTGAGAGATAAGAGTATGTGACTCTATCATGGGGTAACAATATAATAACCTAGAAACACCCATTTCTTCTCGAAATAACTACGGAAATGAAACAAAATGCATACACATTGTTCCTGAGTATAGTGCCCTATTGATATGGATTTGTACGCATTTGGGTTTCATTTCCGTCGTTATTTCGAGAAGAAATGGGTGTTTCTAG